>OY776277.1:97774949-97857449 GCA_963675445.1 Linnaemya vulpina
GGCACTGATTCATGGAATTATAAAAGTACAATTTTTAAGTAGCAACATATAACAAAAAAAAAAAAAAATAGTAACTCTTAGCTCTGAAACAGAATCTTCATATTTTTTATTTGGAAAAGTTTTTTCTTTGCTTTTAATTTGACAGATGTTTTGCCATCCATGTGTGAGTGTCAACACTTTTCGTGAAAATTAAAACCCCCAAAGTTGGCCCCTAAAGCTCTTGAATAGAAGCACTTGTGCACTTAAAAACTAAGAACATAGCTTAAGGATGCTTAGATTTATAATAGCCTTCATAAAAGCTCGTCCTTAGTGGTACAATTTTAAGATAAATATTTTTGTAAGGTGATTCGCTGTTTGAGACTTTTTCGCCGACCAATAAAAATGCTCATACATCACTTTATATCCAATATTGAACATTTCCATGGCTAATTTATTAAAATAATTCAGAGGGTAGGTTAAAAATGCCCGCAATATAAATGAATTATAGAAGCAAACTTCTTAGTTCCCAAAGTTTAATAGTTTTGTTTTGCAATGTAGTTTTATAGTTTTTTTTTTGCTATTTATATTCAACAGTAATTAACGCATCTAAAGTGTCTGACGAACATTTCTATTATTTACTTTAACACTGTTGCTTTTATTTGTTTATTTGATTTTATAACTTCAAGTTGTTTTGTTATAAATCGCCTATAGGCCGGGACAAGTGCAATATTATGTTTGAAATTCAATGAAAACATTGACACCTTTCCCCGCCTAAACGCAATTTACTTATGCTGGTGATGAAGTATTAATTATTTTCCAAAATTCTTCTTAAATTATGATAAGGAATACAAACACATTTTTTTATTATTATTTCATAAACTCACACTGTAATTTAACACATTTTTTTCTTTCAAGCAAAAATCCTTGAAAAATATATTAAGAAAAATAAAATTATTTTAAACTGTTTTATATCAAATTACTTATTTCAGATATTAAAAAAAAATTAATAACATAATAAACGATATAACAGAGTTAAAATATTAAATTTCCGCCCTTTAGGAGACAAGAACAAAGCATTTGCAAACAAAGGAGCAAAATTTATTAAGGATTATAATTATTTTATGCTAGAGAAGAAAGTACAGTTACGCAATTAAAATGAAAAAGACCGTCTGTCTGTCCTTGATGTTACCATGCGTTAATAATAACAGATGAGGGCGTAAGTATTATGTCTGTTGTTTGCAGTGTGTTTTCAGTTTGATCAAATACGAATATCAACAAGACGATCCTCATAAAACTTGCATCATTTAAACAACAGCCAAAGTATTATTTATATAAGCATTTAAATATAATATGTATTTATATTAAACGTGGCAAAAGACGAATATAGAAAATTAACCCCTTATGTGTAAAAGTCTAAAGCAATATTGCGACCAAAGGATACAACAAAGCGGACTCTTAGTACATTTATGAGTTTCTTAGTTCTAATAAAAATTATTTGCAATTAACCCAAGGTTTATGTTTTCACTTTGGATACGAAAAATTAGTATGGTGATGTCACGTTTTAGTATTAATCGAAAGCTTATTATATAAAATTATTCTTTTCTATTGTAAAGATGCAAAAAATCAAATATTAATCCTTATCGTGTTTTGCGTTTTCGCCTTTAAATTCGACATATTGTAACACTTGCTTTTTGTCTTTAATTTATTACAAATTGTCGTATTTCAAGGGCGAATACGCCAAACACGATAAGGGTAATTATCATTCAAGTTGCAATCCGAAATTTCAATGAAATATTGCCGACTTATGAATGCGCCCAATTATTACTGCATTTCCCAGGATGTCGTTCGATATCGTTCTGTCGACATCGTACCTAGGGGTAACGATGTCAATCGATATCGTTCTGTCGACAAATTTATATTTAGAACAAAATCAAATTCTAAATTTTATTTTAAAGAATTCATTTCCGTGTTATCTTTTTTCTTCATAAGCACCACTTAGGGAATTGTCCTAGTCATGCGCTGGAACTATAAAAATTATAAGATATTATTGGTAGGATAGATAGTAAAACTTGTCAATAAGAAATTTGTGGTACATGAGTACAGCAATCGTTTTGTCAAATTAGTTGTCATTTAAATATGCTAATATAACGAGTTAATATAATCAAGCGTAAAGGCAGCTCAGAAAAATATTCTAGTTAAAAGCAACCGAATACATATTTTTGAAGCGTTTTTAAGTTCAATACCAAGTACTTGACTTTTTCAGTTTTCATGAACTGTTTACGAAATCTTCTCAACCTCTCTAATACAAACACCGAAAAGTATGTTTAACAAAATTTTGAAAAACACGTAACACATTTTTACGGAATTTTAAATCTGCTAGAGATTACTGCGAAATTATGTTCGAAAAATAAAAATTCCATTGCAATGAAAATGGCATACAGAGCCGATCTTTAAAAAATACAATTTTGTAAAAACTTTACAGGCTGATTATGAACACTCAGCGAGCTCCAATTGCATTGTCACTTGCTGAAAACAGTATTACGTAATACGTATAGTAACTGGAGACTAGCATTTCATTTATAATTTGCTTCATTTCAGGCAACCAAAATATTTTAGTTACCGGTTGGTAACAAAACTGAGCCATTATTGCTGTTCGTAAACGGCCTATTAATATTTTTTGAACCACATCATAGATCCCAATCAAGAAGAGAATAGAATCCAATCCAAGTTTTTATTTCCATATTAATATATTTTTGATCAAAAACAATTCGCATGTGTATGATATCAATGGGTCAATAATGAACAGCAAATAAACATCAGTGCCACCTTAAAATTAAAGGTTCCCTGAGAAACATTACATAGTACAAATTGGCACTTCCCAGTAGTCAGTTGCCATAAATGAATATCTTAATTGACCCGGTACTACCAAATGATGGTTAATTCTATTTAAAATAAAATTATAAATTTATTTGTGGTGCCATGATAATGACTGGTGGCTTACAGTGAGAGATGATGGAAGAGAGTATGGATCAAAACAGAAGGACAACAACAACAGCAAATTATTTTTCTTTTCCTGTCTTCAGTTCTTTTATTTTATTAATTTATTTGTCTACCTGTATCATCTTCGTTTTGGGTTCTTTAACTGGCATCATCATCATCTTTATCATCGTTATGTCATTATGTTGAACACTGTTCGACCTTTAATTCAAAATTTATTGCTTTCAAAATTCTTTCAACACAAGCTACACAACAGACACACACACACATGAATCAATAAAAAATCATAACACACAAATAATATCAAACTCTTGCTGAACGACGACAAACATCCTCAATGATTTTCAACTAAATCTGAAGAAGAGACACACCATCGTCACCATCATCATCAGCATCACCGGAGTAAGTATTTGGTTTCCTTCTTCGCTGTTTTTTACCTTTCTGTCGTTGTTGTTTGACGATCTTCAAGCAAAGACAAATCATGCGGAAAATACTTTTATTTTCGCATGAAATCACCTTTTCGAACTTTTTTTGCTTTTTCCTTTGCAAAATAAAGGTTTATGTCAATTTCTAGATTATTTTTATTACATTCAACAATATTATTTTCATTTTTAACATCATAATTCTTTCAACCACGTTCTCCTTTGTTCAGAAAACTTTACATTAAGGCCCTTAAACAGTTTACACTGGCAGAAAATTAATATAATTTGAAGTAATTATTGGTTTTTATTTTAATTCGATTATCACCTGGTTAGCAAACTATGTACTTACATAATTCAAAAATTAAATGGTCAAAACGATTTAGCCAAATTCTAATAATAATGCTTTTCGACGCGAAATCTGTTTGGCCGCCTCTCTCGATGTTTGAGAGTCCACAAAATATTTTAGTTTAATGATTTTTATTACGTTTAAACAATATTTTAATGTAAATTAGAAATCTAAACCGCCCTTATAGTGAATAAAAATATTTTCATTAAAGAACTCCCAAAATTTGCGATTCGCTATCGTAGCGAATTCATAAACAGATATGGCGTCACCAATCTTTACTTCACAAAGGTGTCAATATTGAGAAGCAGGAAAGACCTATAAATAAAATTTTGATTTTGAAGCTAAAGCAGAATATAATTCTATTTATTTTTACTATTTTTTAATTTGTTAATTAAGTCAGGAATGTTTTTAAAACGAGAAGTTATTTAAAATGTCCTAGAAAATAAGAAAATAAACCTCGAATTGAATCACTGAGGTTTTCTTGATTTTGGTCTTACGTAGGATTAAATATTCCATTTGGTACTGTGCACTATTGGTCTCGAATAGAGCTAACCTACAACTAAGCAATTTATTGTTTATACGCGCAAGCCCAGCGACACGAAAATCTTTCGGTAAGATTTTATATCGTAAAGTTGTATGTTAAAGATTGATGGGTTTGATTTAATTTATGTTTTCTTCTTATTTGTAGATCATCGGTTTACTCCCGAGCATTTGCGATAAGAAGCGAAAAATCAATTTATATACATATGTCCGGAAGGCCTACAATCAGAACGTAAAAATTTAATTATTCTATTCCAAATGTTATATATCAAAGTGTTTCAACAGTTTGCGTCATATAAAAGAATTTATTTGGGGGATTCACACTGTAGTCATGAAATACTGGAATGATCATATATGACTGGCAATAATTTAGTGTTCTATTTTTATATTCGGCCTGCAGATGAGAAAGTGACACATTTGTGATTGTGTAGTTATCAAAAATAAACCAAATTAAAACATTTATAAAATCTTTTATAAAACAAATAAGATATTTAAAAACCAAATACAGTACACACACACGCAAATGGTTCTAATAAGTTTTCAATCGCTAAAGATTGTTTAAACTCTTTTTTTATTTCTACTTCCGTATCATTTCATTTTCTGAGTAGGGGAGTTATAAAACATGTGTAATCCAGAAAACATAGAGCTTTCCTTTCAAGAGGAATAGTTAAATGAAACTAAAAACACAATAATTTTTTAACTTGAGTGAGTATCTTGTGACATAAATCAACAACAACTCGAGTTTATAATTTTATCAAAGACCACCATTTGATGTTAATGTTTGTTAACACTCGAGCAAATATCAGGAGTGAGTGGTTATCTATTGGCCATACCATTTTATGTTGAGGGGGCGTATTTATTCAATATAAGTTAATATTTGATTATTAATATTTCTATAAAAGCTTGGGTTTATTGTATTAAATAAGCTGTTCTCAAATGTATAATACCAGGTGTTTTTTGTAAATTTAAAATATTTAAACGCTTTAAAGACAGTCGCCAAATATATATTATATTTTAGTTATCATAAATAATTTAAAAAAAAGAAAAATAAATCGTCAATACATACATGTGTTAATGTAAATGTTTTTCAAATAATATAAGTTGTTTATTAGACCATATATTTTTTGCTTTTACAAAATTCTTTAATAAATACGTTTTCATTGAAAGCATTTAGTAAATGTTCTTGGAACGGCGATAGTATATATCAATTAGCCGCTGTTATGATACAAATACAAGAAACTGTTTGATAACTTTTCACTGTTTTAAATTGATTTTTTCCAATTCAATTTCTTTAATTATTAAGTAATTAATTATTATGTAGTAGATAAGATGATATGATTTGCTAGAACAGCAGTAAATCATTGCTTAATGACACCGTTTTCCAAAAACTGCTCAATCCCAATAAATTTATTAAAATCACATGAAGCATTATTTATATGTTCTAAATGTATACAGTTTTTTAATAAAATATGCAGTTGAATTTTTTCGCTCAAAATAACTTTTGTTACAAATTTTTTTCGACAAAAAGAAAAACTAAATTTTATATTTAAGTAAAATTTATACGTACTAACATCTGAAGAAATTTGTCTAACAGAAATAAAAGAAGAAAAAATAAATAAAAATACACGTGAGTACTGATTGTGAATGTATAGTAGCTTTCGAAAACAGCTGTTCTGCTCTGCTGCGTATTTTTCCGAATAATATTAAATTTAATAAAAGAAGATGTGCGGTCTTTTTTGACATGCATTTGGAACAGACCCAATAATTGAAGTTTCATCGTTTTGCGGTCAGTTTCAATATTTTCTTTAAAAGTAAGTAAATATGAAAACAAGTGTTATTATAAAAATTGTAATATTTATCTTCTGCCCGAAAACATAATTGTTAACATTTCAATGGGAAATCATTTTGAGATTTTTGATCAACTGCTACACGATGGTGTGCCGCCTTTCTGCCTCAAATTGTGGCAAGTTATAATTTTGTAACACATAAGGAAGACTTCTTTTTTTCCGAATGTCTTCTCTTTTTTTTCATCACGCAAACTTGTTGTAACTGTAACAAATTCTATCGAATGAATTACATAAACGATTCCACACATTTCTGTTACCACTTTTTTTCCATGTACTACTACATTAGTAGTAGTAGTTGTAATACTAGTGTAGTAGTAATAGCAGTAGTTTTCTTTATGCCACTTTACTTGTGTAACAATCAAACACGCACACACCTATAAAAAAACAAACTGCCTGCCAACTGTTGCTTTAGATGTTGCAGCTGCCAGTGTGCAGCATGCAGCCACACTCTATTGATACCATTTAAAATACGAGTTTTCAGTTATAAGTGTAGTATGCCTTTAGGTTAAATCTACCACTACTACAACTGCAATTGAAGTTGTTATTTATACGAGTTGCTTGGGTGTATTGGCAATTTTAGTGTGTATCTGGGCTGGTTTTGTCTATTACTTGAATGGTTTTTTCCTTCTTCTTGTGTTGTAAATATTCTAGTTTAAAAGTCAGTCATCCTGTTTTTGTTGCAAGTCCATGCATCTTTCTTTTCATTTATGTTACACAAGTAAGTAAATGTGTGTGATGCTGGCCATTTGCCACCATTCTCCTTTTAGTGGCCAGAGTCTGTTTGTTTGTTTTTTTTACGGTGTTATATTTACTGGGCCATCATGCTCTACTCGCCTTTTAAATGTTGCATCATTATTTTTTCATATAAATTTCATTGCTAATGTATTTGCTGCTGTTATTGTGTCTACCAATAATTTCTGTTGCAGCAGCAGCATCGTGATACATTCTCTTTTCCTGTTATTTCTTTGTTTCAAACTATTTTTCTTTTAGGCTGTTTCAATTTATTTCTTATATGAACGTAGTACTTGCCTTTTATTGTTTCTTTTCCCAAGCAACTCTGTTGCTTTTATATTTATTGAAAAGAATTTGTGTAATAAAAATATTCTAATATAATATTAAAAATATATTATTATCTGCTACTAACAATATGTGCTAAATAATTAGAAATGAGTACCGCTAAAGTGATTGGCGTTAATTCCACATGATGGCCAAAGGCAAAAAATTACTTGCAGCAGTAAAATGGAAAAATGAGCTTTTGGGAATCAAGTTAAGGTTTCTTATATGTTTCTAAAATTTAGTTGTATAAGGTCCTTAATATAAAATAAATAATTTTAATTATTCCATATCGAATTTAATTAAATACTTTCAGCAAAGACGGAAGCTCTCCTGCACATGAAAAGTTCTGCAGTCATTTTGGGACGCCCTATAATTTTTACCTTCATTTTATTTACATACATCGGTTGTGTCTAGTCTTCTTTTCTGCATAGAACTACCGATATTAATATCTATAGTATGACAGCTAAGAATGTTAAATTGTGTTGACAAGTCAGAGAGAATCGTCTAACGTTCGAATAGAAAATTTGAGGAAATTTTGAATTTCGCTGAAATAAAAGTGAAGAATAAGTTTAAAAAATAAAATCCTAAAGCTCCTAAAAATTAAGTTTGGCTTATATTTTCAATACGCCAATCCACTGTAATGCCAGATTTAATTATTAACATGTTAATATTAGAACTGCCAATATTGTGGATTTGATTATTTATGAAGTTGTAGATTTCAACCTGATATCTAATAAATTTCAGTTGATATCTTTATAAAAAGTCAATACAGTTTACACTAACGTTTTTCATTATTATTTTTTTTTTGATGTACAATGATTATGATATTAAAATAAACTTATTGAATATTTTTTCTCTTATTTTGTCAAATTGCATAAGTATACTGACCCAAGAAACAAATTTCTTTTATAACGACACTACTTTTTGTGCAATATGACTATAACCACAATTGTAGTTGTAGATTTAACCGAGATTTTTGAATAATTTTTTTTATCAGGCTGGAGTTGTCTCAAGTTTATAATTACTTAGAATGTGTCATACAGAAAAATGAATTTACACAAGCTTTTGATAAGACCCTTTTGTCAGGCTTTATAATTTAAATGGCAAAATACAAGTTAATTTAGTACCAGTTGCTTGTTACAATTATGGCACAAACATATCATTTCCAAAAGTATTATATTAAAAGCGTGTTTCAGATTCGTTTTATAACCTACTAAATTCAAATTTCAAGTAGTCCTGTCCTGCCTTTTTAATCGTCTTGGTGGTGTTGTCTGTCGACTATCCATTCATTTTTCTTTATTTATTTTTTCATTTATAAAGAAAACAATTTGGTCAAATTGCTGGCACATGTTTTAATGTTGCCTTGTCTTTAGTATTTAATTTTTTCTTCCTTAAGAATTTCGCAGCAATGTGAATTTTTGAACTTTTTCATATTCCTGTTGCTGGACCGCTGTTAAGTTTGTCTTGCTTTTCAAATAAATGACCAACACACAAAAAGAAGAAAACAATCCAGGTTAAATGCTGCAGCAAGCAGCACCATCCTCATAACCACATCATCTAATAGAGAAAACCACGTCTTTTGGTTTAGCAACGGAGAACCTGCCTCGTGGGATGTCCCGCGTTTATAAGATGGTGTGCTGTTCTTTTTTTAGCATGAGACTTGTTCTTGTTTTCAACACTGGATTTAAGTTTCTTTTTTATCCAACATTTGCAGTACGAAATATATGTACATATAAAAAAATCAAGATCAATACCACAAAAGTCGCTATGCATGGATAGATGAGTAGGAAAATGTTTCAAGAATGAAAACTGGTTTTCTTGATTTTTTTTATTTTTCGGTCAGGGAGTTGTTACTGTTTTTTTCAACTATTGTTGTTGTGTTAGAGCCTGTTATGAAGAATTTTTTCCTTGTATTTTGTTTTGTTGTTTGTGTTCCTGTTCAAAAAGCAAACAAAAATTTGACTTTTTACTATGAACGTCTGTTATACATATTCCTCTTCAATGTTACAGTTATTTTAAATTACCTTTTTTAAGTCTTCTACCTAAGACTATAAATATCGGTACATAAATATTTATAGTCTTTGATTGTGTACTGATTCCTTTTAGTTTATTAAATGGGTTGTTACATTTCAAGAACTGTTTAATATCCCAATTTTATATTTGCATTAACAACAATCACCCATCTTTCATAAATATTGAGTTATATTGTTGTTCTTCTTTGGAATTTCAATTTGCCAATTTTTAGAACTCAAATTAAATTTTGGTTCATTGAAAACCAACTGCAGGTTTATCAGATGCTTAAAATGTCTATTTATATTTTCGGCAGAAAGCTTCAGCATAGGACGAAAGTGACAATATTAATGTAATAGAGACAAAAACTATCAGATTTATTTTTAAGGTACCCAAAATTGCCAAAGAAGTTTTAATAAAAATTCGGATTTTCAGTATTTTTGGCTGCACTTCTCTATTTTCAGCCAGATGCGAATATTTTTTTTATATTTAAGAGCACATTAGAACTTAAAAGGGATTGCAAATTTTTTTGACTTTAGTAACCTGAAACTTTAGACCTGAAATATATATACATACATATATCAAATATATACTCGTATATATCTATTTTGAAACGATATAGTTCTTATAAGACTCAAATATTTTTAATTTTTCTATGTGCATTGTAAAATCTATTTCATAATTGAAAAACAATTCTTTTCAGCAAAAAGCAGTGAATTGTTGACTGTGGACCAAAAGAAAAGTACGGATCTTGTTAGTCTTCTATCTTTTAAACTATGGCTTACTTTTTTGAGCTCTCGATAAGAAAATCTGCCTCAGATCAAAGCTATGAGGTTATCACAGGTTTAAATTTTTCATAACGTTGAGGTAGCCCAATTTGGGGCCTTTCGGGTACAAAATCTTAACATTATTGTATTTGACAATCATTTCCATTTTGCCAAATCTTTTTTTCTCAAGCACCAGCAAACTTGTGCAAACTATATACTATCATATGAAAATCACTTATAAAAAATTTCATTTGGAAAACTTCATTGTAATCAGTTTATATAATATTTTTGATTTCAATATGTTTTCTAAAAATTAGTTTTTATCAGTTATATAGATTTTTGTAACTGCGACTTTTGGGAACACAGGATATGTTTTATTATACATGACACTCCGTTAGAACAATTTTAACATACTTAACCGGCCACAAAATAAACAAATTACCTTTATACTTATTTTTAAGTGTTTACCGATTTGTAAATTATTGATTTTATAATTAATATAATTAACTTTACAATGAAGTAATAAAATAAATAAATATTGTTTGAGTATATTAAGTTTTTGAGTCTTACTTTTTAAAATATCTGACGTCGTCCTAACAAACGTCATTACGAACATATACCATGCATAACGAAGGTGTTAAATAGAAAGGACCTACTTCACAAAAACTGTTAGAAGATATTTATAATTACATTTTCCATTATGATCAACACAGTTTCTCTTGTTTTTAACTTCTGCAAAGTTACAATTATGTGAGTTAGAGCCTTTTTACTTTACACCAACTATAGTTACATACGGTTTATTTTGGAACGGTTTATTTTGCAAAATTCTTAAATAATAAAATAATTACCTTTTATAAAATGTTTTCAGGAAAAGACAGATTTGCATAGAATCGCTGAAATCGAAAATAAACGAAAACATTTTAAGTTACTTTTATATTTAATGCTTCAAGGAAACAATTTACTTATTAGTTGCAATTAATATTAATTTCATTTTTTCAATTTAATTCAAACCGGACGGAACACCTTTATTATATCGCGATCTTATACTGACTGACTTCTTTAACTCTCTTTCTATTCATCTTATTTATCCTCACAGCATTGCAAAATTTAGTAAATTGGTTCATAATAATTAATTGTTACATTTTTAGTACAAAATATTCACCTCTATCATGAATAACTAGTGAAATTTTTGTTGCCATAATCGCTATATTCCCCACGAAGGAAAAATTGCGATCTTGGTTCTCCCGTGAATAATTTTCCCTCTTATATGTAAGTTCTCAGCAAATATATAACAGAAAGATAGTAAATAGATATGTCTTTGTGCAAAAATGGCTATACATATATATATATATATATATATATATATATAATATTTTAAAGGTAATTTAAGAAAGAAAAAAGCCATACATATCGCTCATTTACTTCAATAGTGTCTTAGCTCCATTTTTAAATTTACTAACAGCTTCATGCAAATCTAAAAACTAATTCATCCCTCCGAACTAAAGTATATGACATTTCAATGAAATTTTTACACAATAGATTAAAACTGCATTATTAGGTCCGAAACGCATTTTTTGAGTTATTACGTTGTAGAAGTAAATGAGCGATATGTATTTAGTATTGGAGTGATGGCTGGATTCCAAATCTAGTTTATTGCAATACATATTTAACTTACATGTAGTAAAATAGTTCTGCTCTTTTTGGAAACTCATCGAAACAATAGAATTACAACAAATTAGAGTATGAAAAATGTATATCAGTTTGTGTCCTATTAATTTTGTAAACTAATTGATATTTCAGTTATAAGAAGAAATATTTGTATAAAATCGTTAACGGGAAATTTTTTTCATGATTTTATGGAAAGGAGAACAATTTCGAGGGTGAAGTATTCCCAAAGGAAATTATTACTTTTTTATTTTAAAATTAATATTTTTTGTTTAAAAAATTTAAATTCGCGCGTACGAATTTAAAGCATATTTTACCAGGACTGAGATAGCTAAAACTGGGTAAACAATTTTCAGCCAACTTTATACAGAATTAGTTTTTTTTAACATTAACATTAAGCCAATTAAATAATATTTGAAATATCAGTGAAATTATTTATAATCTCAAATTGATTTATATCTTTCTAGTTTCAAATAAAATTTGACAATATTGAGTTCACCCTCATCAACGATTAAGATAAATTTAATGTTCTTGAAAAAAAAATGAAAAAAGATTCCCACACTTTGTGTTTGGAGAGCGCTAACGGCCTCCACAGAAAGATTTTTATATTATTTTTTTGCTTTATATTTAAATAATTATTAAGCATTTAAATCAGAGCATCAAACTAAATCGTTTTATTCACACATGGAAACCACGGCAACTCACAAGCAACAGCCACATAGGAACAAGAAGCTACAAATTTCCAACAAAAATACAAGAAAATATTTGAATTTAAATGATAATGATTAAGAATTGAAAAGTTTTTTTGTTTTCAAAGAAATTCTTAGAAAATAATCTACCTGAAAGATTTTAACAGAAACGACGACGACAGACAATTAAAATAAATTCCTAAAACAAAAAAATCTTATAGATCTTTTATTCTTTCAAATATTGTTTAACAAACAACTGAATAAAAAAACAGACCACAAGGAAATCATAAAGAACAAGAAAGTGAGCCAAACTCACAAATAAAAGAATCATCTTAAAACTGCACAAGCTATGGGAGTTTTTTTTTAGCAGAATACGTATCGTGTCTCAATATCGCATCTTGCCAATGTAATAAACTCCATATTGAGACAAAGAGTTGTCAGTCTGTCTGACAGTCTTTTTTAATGTGCGTTTATCTTAATGAGATGTTGTAAGAAGACCACAGAGTTGAACAATCCAAGAGAATCAGAGATATTGAGAGATATTTTCAGGGAGCTTCAACACTTTTTTTTTATAAATTTATCATGCAAATGTTGAAAGAAAGATTTTCACGTAATGGCTCTTTTTGAGTTTATAAAACAATCTAATATTGGCATGCTGTATAAAACCACATATAAGTCAAGTCCTGCGCATCCATTTTGAGCAAAAAACAAAAGCAGTTAGTCTTTGAATCAGTACGGTCTAATGATGCCATCATAATCCACACTAAAGATTGCCTTTTTCGGGCTGCGTTGGCAGTTCTAGCAATATTTCTGGCTCTTCTTTACACTAAATACGGCAATTTCGTTCACGTATCCATTCAACCAAAATGCATTTTTTATTTTTATAATAAAATTCAATAATCTTCATGATTATATGATAGACCAAACTAAGTATGTAGCATGGCGTACGCCCTGGTATGTCGTTTAAAAGTAATATGTTGCACGATTACAGCTGAGCTGTCAAAAACAATGTTTATTCAAATATTTCTTATGATTTCTTTTCCATAACAAAAGAAATAAAATACGAATTTTATAAAATGCAATATGATGTTCGTTTCTCAAAATTTGTTCCTCTCTAAAAGGGTGCATAGAGTATTCACTCTTTGCATAAATGACAAATGTTGATATTGCTCTGTAAAGCAGATGAATTAGGAATGTCGCATTTATTTATACGGTTATAGATTTGAGAAAATTCTATTACTGAACATACTTATAGCAAAGGTAATTTAAATTTTGTACATTTACATTTTAAAAATTAGCTAATTAAAAATAATAAAATATATTTTCCTAAAAATATGTACATACATTCATTTCTTGTCATGCGATAAAGAAAATGTTGTACTTTTCTGTTTTTCTTTAATCCAACATATCTCCACATAAAGTGTTTATACTTGAAGTTTGTCCCTTAATTAACATGCGACTACGGCGGCATATAAAATAAAAAGATCCTTAATTAACTTCTTTTAAACATAATGATTCGTTACATTAGCAAAATGAGACACTCTCGCTTATTATAACACAAAACGTGAAATTGCAAAAGAAAAAAAAACCCCCCGAAGTGATAATCGATGAGTTGAAAATACTCATTTCTTAAAGAACGATTTAAAAAATACATAAACAATTAATGCAACTTAATGCATATTAAAAGATATAGTTGTGAAAATATAAATTTCATTGAAAATAACTACAAGAAATCATGTATGAATTTAAAAACAAAAAAATTATGAAAACTTGCTTTTAAACGGATGAAATTTGGCAAAAAAATAAAAAAAAATTAAAAAGACACTAAATATCACCTCTGCAGTAAACTGTTTTAAAAGCGGTAAAATTTCATTGATCTAAAAAGGAACTCAAATGATTATATCGGGAATAAAAAGAAATTCGAACGAAATGCAAAAATACAAACAGAAGTAGAAGTAAACACAACAAAAATATTCACTTAAAAAACAATATTTTTGGTGCTGAACTAAATTGTTATACCACAAAACATACACAAATAATTATTTATCTCATATGCGAGGGCAGATGCAATAAATTTTTGCTTTTTCCTTGGCAATTTACTAATAAGGAAACAAACACCAACTTAACTGCTTTTGAGAAAGTTTTAAAAGAATTTTTTAAGTGCCTGGTTGAGTAGGGAGGAGCAACCAAGGAATCCTATAACAATTTGATTTTGTTTAAGATGGACCGAAACTGTAGTCATAAAATACTATCACGAGCAAATATTACTGGTGTAACCACCAATCACAATGTGTGAATACCCCAGATTTATGATTTAATATTTTATATATATTATATATAGTTATATATTATATACTTTTCGTATATTATATTCCTGTGAGGTAATGGGGCCTAGGATCGTTAATGCAAAAAAAAAAAAAAAAAACAAGTGAAGTTGTATACAACACTAATCTAATTAAATAGATTTCCCCCAACCCTTGAAAAAGTCAACAAATGTTTGACGAAAAGTCGGGAAAATTAAATAAAATTAGCTCATAGGAATACAATATAGAAATATCTTTTATTTGGATGTGCTATTAATTTTGTAGTAAAGTTAATTTATTACTTCAGGAATCGAAAAAAAAACTAATTTTATTTGACAGCATGTTCCGACAATGACCATTGCTTTGTCTTCGAAGACAGTGTAGTATTTCATAAAGACGTAGTACATATCATTGGCAATGATTGCTATTTAAAAGTATTTTCCTGAAAGTAATATTCCTAATGACAAAGATCATGCGCGGAACGATTCATTGATTTCGAAAAATTTTTTCCAACTGTCGCATTTATTTCGAATTATTAAGATTTTATCTCGACAACATCAGCTGTGAAACTAAATCTAAATAAGCTGTTCTGTAGGCAACAAATTTCAACTAAGTTATTATATTAAGAAATTATAATTTGAACAACTAAAAAGCTGTTGCTAGAAATCACCTGTGCTGGAAATAAACCACTTTGTAGGAGGTTTGAATATTATGTTGCGATTGTCTTTGACGTAGTCTATGATATATAAAAATATCAATTGTAATTTAATTTAATTAAATTAAAATTAACCAAAATAATACGTTTTCTCGCTTTCTGAGAAAGAAACCAACAAAACTGTATGCACACTTTGTATTGATACCGTTTTGGTATGGATAGCCGCAATACGTTACAAAAACAACGACAGGAAATTGAAATATATGGCACCCAATTTATGCGATGATTGTTAACATCATCAAATAAACATAACAAATAAAAGCTACATAAATGTTTCTTTCTCGGTGTTTCTATAACTTCACGATAAGAAATTTTGCCCACGTTATGAGAACCTAGGAAAATTCCCAGACTTATTTTGAGATCCCTTCAATATATCTGCACGTAGGTACGTATGTGTATGTGACCCGCTTATAACTTTGGAATGGCTAAACCGAATCAAACCAAACTACTAGCGTTCTAAAGAGCGTTCCTGTAGTTAGATTTACTGTTATTTGAGCCGATTCGAATAGGTAGATTTCTAGTTTTTTAGAACAAATTTCGATTCCACAAGGACGTTCTTTAGGATCAAGCGTTTAACATATTTTTATCTTTTTAGATTCTTGAGTATCTTCTTTTAAGTTCCGGTTTTGCAAAGATAACTTTGCCGATGTGTATGACCAAAATTAGATTATATTAACAAAGTGAATTTGTGCATTTCTAAATCAGCCCTCGCGTACACAATCCGCACACTAACCACAATCCACTAAATATATAAAAGTAGCAACAACAATCAGATCAATATTTTAAAAAGGAATTAAAAAACGAGAATAAATTTTTTTAAATAAATTTCGTTTTAGGAAGAAGCAAGAAAAAATTGTACAGATCTCTTTTTGGGAAATATTGAAAATTTGAAGCGGAGAAATATAACAACAAGAAACGAAATGTATGTTACTAAAATGGTTTTTTATTACGCTTCTTTTGCACCTACACATACACACATGGAGATGTGGGGCAGTGAAGAGTCCCCGCGAACAAAAATCGATTTTGAAAAAGTAGAAGTAAGTTTGTTATTTCTTCTTTATAGTTTTTGCGTGAAATATTTGCGTAAAATTTTATATAACAAGACGAGCACGCAATTTACTTTAAAGTTTTGGAAAATTATATCAAAGCCGCCTGCCTGCCTGCCTGATTTTATTGCCTGTCCCTATGCTCTAAAACCACCAAAACAAAAACACACCACACACAGGCACAAACAGATATTATTTAAGTTGGTTATTCAAAATTCTTAGAATTGGTTAACCGAATCATGATCGATGGCATTTTTGGTATTTTCTGATTTTATATTTTTTTTATTTTAACCAAAGGAATAAACTAAAAGATGCTGACGACGTGTTTCATTAAAACTTATGAAAATGAATACAGATTTTAGTACAAATAAAACAATTGGGAGCGTTTTAAATATATTATGTAAATGTGTGTAAAATAAGTTGATTAAAATGTTTTCACTGTTGAATCTTTTAAACTTGTTTTGTATAAAATATGATTCGAAAGGAAAACTTCTCCAATTTATGTATGTATATATAATCTGCAAGAATTTTCACATATGGACATATTTACGCCACGCATCCATATAACTAAATTTATATGATATATCTAAAAATTTAAATTCTAAATTACGACATTCACATAATTGCGAAAAAAATTAAATCAAAATTTAATTTTATTTAATTTTTACTAAGTCTCAAATAAAAAGACCACCCATAAAGTTAGAATATATGAAATTATACTTATCAAAGCATTAATTATTAATATAACCCGAGGGCAACATTTAATAAAAATGATGATGATTCCATAAAATAAACATCCCTTAACATGTTCACAAAATAAAAGTCTAATTCTAAAACTGTTTTTAAATACACTTGAAAACATGTCACATATTTGTGCTGTCAACTGAAAAAAGACACAAGAAATAAAACCGTATAAAGAAAAACAGACCTCCAAAATATAGAAAGTGTTTCTTTCCTTTTTTTAATAATTTTATTTATTTTATCGGCATACTTTCAAATTTATTAATGTTAATGTTTATTTTCGAGTGCTCTTATTAAAAAATAAGATTATAGTCATTTTCAAGAAAATATTACAATACATCGAGTAAATAAAACATACAATATGTCATACAGTGGGACCGTGTACATCGTGTACCTAGTCCTATATAGACGAGTTTTAAAGATTCTTAGCTTTGGTTTCTATATTGGTAACCCTACCCATTTTCTCATAAGAACCCAGAAATATAAGTGTAATCCGCAATGGATTGAGCCAACAATGATTGTCCCTCGGTTCGACCTTAACCTAACTATTCTTTGGCTCTAATCTGATACCCTGATAGAATGAAAAACAACAGTTTTTTTTTTCAAACAAATCTTATAAGTAACTAAATATTAGAAAGATTAAGATATTAATTTTATATTTCAGTAAATTAAATACAAATATAACAAAAATACCAACAAGAAATTTAATATATACATACATGTATTTATTTACAAGTACCACAATATATAATTTAAGAAGCTTTTTACATAAATGGAAAAACGATAGAAATTTTTTTAATATACAATAAATATTTTTTAATCTTCAACATGGTCAAATATTTGTTAAATTTTAAAACCCTCCTACCAACTAACAGTCTACACAACAATGCATGCCATTAATATCAAAACACACTTATGTTTCTTAATTATATAGCGGAGCGCTAAACAAAAACTTGTGCTGAAGTTCCGAGAAGAAAATCATAATAAAAAATTAAATAAATTATCATAAAAATACAATTTGAAAGCAATTTTCTCATTTAAAAAAGTGATGTTGACTGGCTGCACACTAAATGAGAAGTTCAGCAAAAATACCCATAACAAAGGATTAACGCCGGTCGGTAACGTTTTATTTGTTTTTTTCTTTTATTATACTTTTTTCATATGTTTTGTCCACAGGTCTGACTGTAAGTCTTGCAGCACGTGATGTTTGAGCAGAAACACAAAATCTGTATTTGTGCTCAAAGTTGTGTTGTTTTTGTGCTGCGTATTAACCAACATTAACAACGTCATTTCCCAACAGAATAACTATAAACCTTGTAATCTCCCCTCTTCTTATGCTACAATTCCAATTGAATTGAATGAATGATATTGAAAAGTTCTCATATCAATGAGTCATACGCTTTTGCAGAGTCTGTTAATATGAAAAGAAAAAAATTTAGCTTTCTGCTTTATAAATCTGATAATTTAATTAAAGGAATAATAAATTTGTAAATTATTGTCAGCAAGAGGGTTAAAATTTGGCATGGCAAAACCGTCGAACACAGTAGCGGATTTATATGTTGTAATTAAATTTTTGACTGGATGGATCTTGGCCAAGATAAAAAAACGTTACACGGGCCCTCTTCTGCTTGCTTCTCACAGACGGAAATCTCTAATGTATGTATATATTATCTTTTATTAGGAAGATCTGAGGACTTCTACAAGGCACTCTTTGTGCAATTGCACGAAACGGGCAAAAATATCCTAAGAAAATCACGAATAAATTCTTCAAGATTGGATTCCAGCATGTCGACCATGATATGAATCTTTACATACATAGTTCCATGGTCGAACGTTTTTAAATCACATGATCTAGGCGGCCAATTGCTTTACCCCACGCCTGAAATTAACTGTTCGCCGAACTCTCTTTTCAAATGGGTCATTGTTTCGCGCGCTGTGTGCCATGTGAAACCGTTTTCTTGAAAACACAGACGCTTTGTGTCCTATTAATTTATGTTTAACTTTTTAGTTCAACTTTCTTAAAAAACGTGTTTTTCAAACTATATTTATTTGTTATTAAGCCTCACTGCGCCCCTCTGCTGTAGCTTAATTGTAATTTTTTTTTATTTAGTGTTTTGTGCTGCTTTTTATACAGTATTCGGTTGTAAAGTTAAACTTTATTGCGTCACAATGTTTTCCCCCTTTTTATTCGCTGTTGATTCTATTTTTCTGCAAGCGATGAATTAAATTTGAGTATTAAGCATTTACAAATTCGAATGAAGATTTGTGGGATGTGTATTCAAATTGCTTCATGTGACGCAATAATAATTTTTTGTCGTTATAAATTAAATACGTTTAATTAATCATTATAAGTACAACTTACATACATATGTATATTTACATAATATATACAATCATGTGACCATGAATACATACATACATACATACATAGATACACACACTACATGTATTGTATGTACGAGCATCTAAAATTTAACTTATTTTTGTTTTTCCACGGAAAAAGATATGAAGCTCCTCTTTATTCCAAGCTATTCTTTCAATAAAATAAAAGGACAGTTTTCATTGGACTAAAATAATATCTTTAAGAACACGCGACCTTCTGAAATTCAACAAGATACGAATTCGTCAACTTGTGAATGTCTTAACTGGACATTGTAACTTTGGGACCCATGCGAGAAGGATAGGTCTAGAATACAATGACCTCTGTAGAAGTTGTAATGATTAAGAGGAGGAAGAAACAGTACTCCATCTTCTATGTCAGTGTCCTGCCCTGGGCGGCTTAAGGGCAGTGGCGCTGCGCTCCAGCTTCCTGTCGGACTTAGACAGCCTGGCGAGTCTGGAGCTGACTAGAATATCGGCCTTCCTAAGGTCCACGGGAGGGCTTAGTGCGGCAGAGGACGACTCGTGAGTGGTCCTTGCTTTAGGGTATCACAACGGGACCGAATCAACGGACCCAAGTGCATTGCTTAGGCAATGGCCCTAACAACCTAACCTTACCTAACAGATTCAAAGCTTTGAAAAGGATAAAATTTGGATCTAGTTTAAGTACAGGATCATTTAACAACTACAGAAACGTGAATCATTGGGTTTTACCATAATTTTTTTTTTACATTTCAGATTATATTTTTTTATCGATTTTCCCAAAAAAAGCTTTGGTCTTGGATACAGTCTACCATAGATTGGTATTGAAAATCAGAAAAATCCAGAATACGGCGGCAGAGCTGGCAAATTTAAACTTCATTTCCGTATACAAAAATAACCAGCTAAAACAAATTTCCAGAATTGAATAATTGAAACTTTAGCAACTTTCTTCTTGGCAGATCAGCTTTTTTTGTATAACATGTTAAATTTTGTGCACAATTTAACCATGAATCAACTTATAGAAGAACAACTCTTGCAGATCATTGATTATTATCAAAATTTATGCAATGCATCCGTGCGTAAAATTGTGGTCAGTCCATTTCTGGTTGAATTGATATGTGAACAAAGAAAACTGTCTTATTTAATGTAAAGAGCAGCCACAAGCGATGCAAGAACTGCAAATGCAACCGGAGAAATGCACTATTTGATGTGGATTAGTTGCCAATGGCTTTATTCAGACTATTTTTGTTATGGGTCTACATATGTTAATACTAATGTGGTTAGGAACAAGCCCGCAACGGTTGACGCACTAAAAGCCAATATCTAAGAATTTATTCAAGAGATAACGGCTGATGTGTCGGAGAGAGTATACTAAAATTGCACCCACTGTATGAGCCACGGTTAACATAGACATACATGAAATCCTCTTCAAACCTTGCATTATATATATTGTTCCATTGGCTCAAATAGAGATTTTGTATATATTTGTTTTTTTTTCAAATTATATCCGGAAGACCTTAAAAAATCACCCAGTAAAAACAAATGTTGTGAAAACGGGATGCATACTTCGAACAATATCAAAATACGACACTTGTGAACTTTTTCTCGAGCAATTAACTGTTTTTACCTGCCTTAGTCGTGGTCATGATGTTGACATCGATAAGTACTTGTAGAATAGAGAGAATTGTGTAGCTGCTGAAAATATTAGAAGCATTAATGTTTCAAATTGATGAATAGCATTCTGGGTGACATAATTTCAAGATTTTTAGTTACTGGAACACTTACACAATATTATTACACATTTTGTACTTAATAACAATAAGAAAAGTAATAGGAAGAATCTTAAAGAATATGCAATAACAAAATCAAAGGAAAAAACATCAACTATTGATCATTAAATTAACCATATTGAAGAAAAGAGCGAAGCACGAGTTTGTGGTTGATTGGTTTTAAAGAACAGCATTTTCATCATCGTCGTCACACTCTTTACAATAATACAAGGTGAGTATGTGTTTTTGATTGAATATGGTATCCATAAGAGGAAGAAAGGAACTGAATATGAGTATGAGATGTGAAAGTGAGTAACTTTCAATCGTGAAATATGGTGCTTGAACTCTCATCACAACCGCAAGTAAGTTAAATCGCTGTACTTCGTTTTTTCATGCCTTATACCATTTTGGAACTGGACGATGACACCAACAAAATTTAATATACATTTCATATACACATATTAGATTTAATGTTACTATAATTCAATCAATAAGTTAATCAAAGTTACGCGTGATTGTGCGTAATTTACGCTCATGAGGTGAACTGTGCTCAAATCTGATGGGGATGTGCATAGAATAGGCAAACGACATAATATATTATGATGACAGCGCAGGATTTAATATAGAATGACTTCAGAAAACTTGAAGAAAGAACTCTATTATAATACTGATGATCATAGTATTCAAGTGTAACGAGACGAATGCAAACTCAGCAAAAATATTGCAACTACACACACAAATGACATGCAACCAACTACTTTTTTCTCTTGCAGAAAATACGAATTAAAAAATATTAACAAACACCCATAATCATCACTATTGTGTTATAAAATAAGAAGAAGCAAAGAAAACAACATTTAGGAGTAACAATAAACAAAACAAAGTGATCGAAAAATCATTTTGTTGGTTATGCAGATAAAACAGTAATGCCAATTAAAAAAGAAATTAAGTTTAAGCGCGGTGAACATAAAATATGTATTGTCATATTTATAGAATAATTCAGAAAGCTTTTTATTTGCAAACAAAAATTTTAAAAGTATATTTGATTTCATAAAATAATAGTAGAGAATTCTGCAAGAAATGACAGCCGTGAAACTAGAGCTTTATATCCGCTTATATTTTGTAACTTCCCGTTAGTAAAATTGAAAATTTTCAAAAATAAATGGTTTTATTCCGTTTAGCAAAAATCGACTTCTCATCGGATCTCGACGTTTTGGGATCCTATGAGGTGTTCCTGTCACATTTTGAGAGTGTCTGTAATTTGAGCGGCTGAACCGAATCAAACCGTTCTAAAGTGTTCCCGAATCTTCCTGTGAATTTTAACCGTTAGATTTGAAGAAAATTAAAAGGTTTTTCTTTTTTTCAATAAGTTTTAAACGGCTTCACAGATCGATTCCACAAACTAATCTTGATATTGAAAACCCAAGTCCGATCAACGCAAGGAATCATTCCGTTCGGTAGATATCAGAAATTTTATATTTGATTAGTGTTCCCAATTCATTTACAGTAATCGACAACTACACAATTACCAATTATCACGTAGGATCCGGCTGATTGATTTAAAAATTATAACAGTTTGATAATTCAAATAAGTGTTTTAGCTCGAAAAGTTCAAAAGCAAAGAAAAGCTCAACAACCAGCCATGATAGCTTTGCGTTTTATATTACGGGAAAGTTAAAGGGATGGCCTTTATAGTCAAAGTTTTTCAATAAATTATTTTTCTTTATTTTGGGTGTGTATACAATTATGATTAAAAATTTATCTTCTCACAATCTTACCATTCGACATATTGTCATAATTTCGTTACAAATGAAATTTATTTGTTGGTTCTTAGGCTTTACCAAGCCGCCAGTAGAATACAACCACAGTTTCAATAAACCTCTTGTCTTATTCATAGATTTTCAAATATCATTGGAGAATTAACAACGATTTTTAAAAATCACATCATAAGAAGTATAGTAGGAATGAAGCCCATGCGAACAATACCCAACTAACAATTTTTATTCGATATGAATCTATTTTATTTTATTGTGGCAGGACTGGAAACAGAAGAAACATTAACTTTAATCCCGTACTCTACCTTGAGAGCCCACGGGATCCCAGTCTTACCGAAAACTGTTCCCGTACTGTTAGGCAAGTGAGAGATTGTGAGAGAACAATATTCTTCTTCTTCTTGCACGAAATAACCCGCAATATTTCTTCGGGCAGATTGGGAAAACAATCAAACGGTCAGCTGTTGTAAAAAGATAAACAATTAAAATATGGAAAAATCTATTAACTTGCATGCACACAACATATACCATGTATTAAAATATCACTTCCACGTTTTCTTTTGGTAAAGAATTTTAGCTTTTTGTGTTCCCATACTTTTGTACATTTTTAACTATATGAGAGAATTTTTTGCTTAAAAGGATAGACGAATGATAGATCCGAAGTAGAGAGTTTGTTGCAACCATTTTATGTCATTCTCACCATTGAATTTTTGCTACGAGAATCGACAAAGCTGCTCTTACGGCAATATTATTTGTATTGAAATATATATTGGAAATTATAAAAGTTACGCATCATCATTCTTAAGGCAGAATTATTTTATACGTTCTGTTCTGTTATGAATCAGCTGTTTTCTGTCAATTTTTTTTTTCACTTTCACGTTCTGTACCTGACGACTGTTAAAAATTGAAAATAACATTAAGTTACAACGAAAGGGTATACGTTTAGTAATATTGTGGAATGAAAAGGTAGACAATTTCAAACCTGAAAAAATTTGATTTAAGTTTATTTATGTATATACTTCTTTATGTACAAATTCTTACTAAAATAGATGAAAACAAATTCAATGTTTTTTTCTTCCACTTAAGTATCGTTACTACTATAAACAGCTGGTTTCTTGCAATGAAAGAGTAATTCATTAATTAATGAAAAGATACGACAGAACGCCAACCAAAAGTGAAAACTAATGAGGCCAAAATGTAGGACCAAAATAAAAACCGAACGTACACAGCTGCCTTGAAGTTTTCGTTAACCATCATCTCGCAAAATACTTATGGCCAATAAATCAGTGGATATTTATATGTAGTTTTAGTATGAAATTTATTTGTTGGGTGGTTAAGCAATGTCTATATGCATTTCATTGGCGCTTTTTACCAAATCGTCAGTAGACTTCAACCACAGTTTATAAAAGTTTCAAACTTACCAACTTATAATCAAAACTGTAGTTGAAGTTTACTGACGATTTGGTAAAAAGCGCCAATGAAATGCATATAGACATTGCTTAACCACCCAACAAATAAATTTCATAATACAATAGTACAATGACAGTATGTCAAATAGGTAATTTATTAACAATGTAGTTTTAGCTAATTTCGATGAAAATCTAAACTCTATTTAGTCTTTAAATCTTATGTTTGCGGTGAAAAATGAAATTTGGTATTTAAATTTAACTTGCATTTAAAGATAAACTACATTTAAATAGCCACTGATTTATTGGGCATTAAGCTTACAAAATTTTATTGGGTATATGCTTTTCCCATATAATTACCCAAATATTTGACATTTTGGGCCAGGTTATTATTCGTCGACTATTTGTGGTTTATCAAACCCAGAGCATCCAACCAAACTATGGCAACGCTATTTATAAAAAGGCAGCACTATTTTCATCGAAAATTGATTAAATCAATTGACAAATAGTTCAAGTTCAGCATACAAAAAAAAAAATTTATATCACATTTAAATTAATGGTATTCAAACGATGCATTCAAAAATCGTGTCGACTTATTTCATATGTAGACGTTGTACAAAAAAAAAAAATTAAATGACGAAAAACGCTAAGTGTTCATTACTAATGATAATTTATTAGTCGGCAAAAAACAAAAATAAAACTCAAAAAGAAACCAAAAAATTCTTGAAAATGACTTTTGCACCATAAAATTTAATACACTTCCTGGCCGTTATTCTTCCTTTTTTTTCTTTAATTCTGCACATAAAAATTGTTCATTACAAAAATGTCTACATACCTACACACTAAAAACGTTGAGTTCAAGATCATCATGATGACAGTGACGGGAGATGATTAAAATGACGCACCCACTCTTTCCATGCGAAGTTTTAGTATTTTCTTCCATTTTTGCTACGTTCAATAAAAGCACAGATCATGTTTTTTTTTCTAGTTTTAATTTGATTTTCCTTCTTTTTTTTTATTTTTCAACTGTGCATCTGTAGTTGTTATGCCAAATGTTTGCTTTTTGGTCTTTTTAGCGCTATTTACACAGCAAAGAGCTACGTAACGGTTCTTTTGTAGAATTTAAGACATTCTGATTTTCAAGTCAATCATTAACACACTGGCACTTTTCTTTAAAAAAAAAACGTTAAGTTTTCTTGTCTACTTCAACACGGTTCATGTATTTTTCTTGAAAAATACAAACTCCACTTCTATTTGAAAGTTGCTTTTGTGATTTTCTTTCGAAGAACCAAAACGAGCTCACCCGTCACACTCAACCATCGCCAATGACGGCGCGCGCACAAGTGATTCCTTTTTCTTCACTTTTGAGCTGGCCTTCTTGGATTTTTCAACAACAAAACAAATCAACATTCAGTTACTTCGTTTCTTGTTCAACGTCTTCGTCGTTATTGTACAATAAAGTAACGAGTCATCCAACTTCTTTGATCCAGTCAAACATAAAACACACACAACATAATTATGTATGCCTTCGTTTATATCAAACATCGAGCCGTACAGGCTGCATTACATGAGTGTGTGTATTTAAATTTTTATTTAAAACATCCACTGTAATTTATCATTTCACAAACTGTATGAGTATGTGTGATAATTATGCTAAAGCAGTTCGTAATGAATTTTGTTCGTATACCAAAATTACTATACAACAGCAGGGCTGTCTTACTTTTTCGTTTTCATCGCCAGACTTTTAAATAAAAATCGTCGACGTGTTAAGGGAATTTTGTCAAGTTGGTGTTATCTTTCATAACATTTTTGTTAATTCGCGGCTAAGAATATAAGCCAACTGCATAAGATATTTAAGTGATAATTTATTATCCTTTAGAACGATTTGAAAAAAAGACATACAAATTTGAGAAGTGCATGAAATATTTATTTGTTTCAAGGTCCATGAATTGGGTGCGATTTCGACAGAGTCAGGAATATTGACTTCCCGTACTTTAACCGTTGTGGACTTGTACCTACAGACATGGGCTCCACAAAAATTATGTACTGCAGACCACACACTTTGCGGCCGTCGGTGCAACACGTTGGTTTACCATGTCATGTCTTTTGCCTAGAAACGCACATCTTCATATCGTAAAAAACTGTTTTGCGTGAAGGTGACATTCAATATAATTGCGTATATTATAATCGATCAAGTTTTATAACAAGAAGAATGTAAAAAGGGACAGAAAGATGATTTTTTTCAAGGAGGCGTTTGCAAAAAGAGAAAATTATTCATATAACAAACTATTGAAAAGTCCAAAAGAAATTGATTTAAAGGATTACAAAATTCACATGACAATTTATTGTAAGTCTCATTTCTAAAATGTTTGTTTTCGAAGTTTTCATTGTTACAGTTCGAAAGATTCGGCATTGACGATTTTTACCTGACCGCAATGAAAATAAAAATGGATTGAAATTAGTTCCTACAACATACTCCTAAATTTTTCAGAGAAGCGGGAAAATTTACTTGGCTAAGTTTTAATTCAGCTGGTACAAAAACAGAGAGACGAAATATTCCTCTTTGTTTCCCTACCACCTAAATTAAAGCCTTGCAAAGTACACTTTGCCAGTGTAAAAGGAATCAACCAAAACTTGATACTTCGTACAGTCCCGACACACAACTTCATGCAACGATCACACAAACCTTACAATTTCGTACGCAAACTTTTTTGTGTGTTTCTAAGGGTCGCAGAGTGCATGGCTTGCTAAATCGCACGATCTAGGCGGCCAATTGACTGGCTCCAAACGTAGACAAGTCTTTTCACCGATCTTGACCTTTAATCGAGCTATTGTTTGTTTCGGGTGCTGCGGTACCATCTCGTTGACATCACATGTCTACCAAGTCCAGATCACATTCATCGTCATTTTTCGGGTTGCATTCGCAGTTCTTGCAATGCATCTGGCGGCTCTTCACACCAAATACGGCAATCAACCACAAATTAGAAACGTCGCTGAACACAATTTAACCGAAAAAGTGCATGATGGAGTTTCTAAGGCGAGCTAGAACTTTGATTAAATTAAAATTCTACACGAAAAAAGCTAAAAAATCACTCTAATTTTTCTGTTTCTGTAATTATTTTGTTTCTACAACCGGCAGCACTGTCATCGACTTCCAAGATTCTTTTGCTTCGTCTTTTTGTATTAGTTTCCTTGTTGCCATGCTGTCATACACAACGTTGCCTGTTAACGATCGTTCAAACATGCCTGTTAAGTGTTGGAAGGTTGTAAGGAAGACAGAGTTTGCTTGCAGTGAGTTCGTTCTACGTGTATTTCTGTAAATCGGAGTCGAATAGAAGCGACTCGTCTTGGAAAAGTGAAAAACCACAAACAATAAAAATTTTTAGACCTTTTTCTGGTTTTTTATTTTTTATGCCTGTAAATATCATAACTGAAATCAATGCTGTATATCTAATTTAATTTTATTTGATAAACGAAAAATTCATTCAGATTGGGTTTACAGAACAGGGCAGCGGGGGTTACTCTGCAATGTGATCCAAAAGAAAAGCTTTTCGCATTTGTACGCTATTTCCATTGAAATTTCTTTCGCATCGTAATACAGAGTAACCCCCAGTATATTTACTTGACAATTGATTTGCGTTTTGAAGAGATAGAACATCGAATTTTTGAATCTTATATTTATTAATATTCCTAAATATTGAATTTATGCCCGATTATTTGGATACGGTTTTCGGATCTCTTATATACATATACTTATAGCATAGAAAATTGTTAATAGTAATTTTAAAAATTTTGTTATACAGGTGCTCGTAATTGCAAAGCCATTTAATAACAACAGATTTATTGGCAACAGACTTATTATGAAACCATGGACATTGAGTTTTTTTTAATCCAAATTCCCTTCGAGCTCCTAGAGATATAAGGATTTATTGATTTAAGATATAACGATATTTGATTCTTGAGATTCTTCAAATAATTCGGAAACTTTCCGTTTTTTATTTTAAGTTTTAACTTATTATGAATTCAAAGCTTATTTTAAGCGATAAATTGCAAATCTAAGCGACAATTGAAAAATAAATCAAATTGTCCACAATATAAAATCCTTGAAACTTTTTCCTATTGACAATGTGACAATTTTAAAATAAATTTTATTAAAAATGCATTGTAATTCAATATCTTTATAAAATTTAAAGTCAAATTTTTTGTATTCTCTTACAATAATTTATAAAAAAAATACATACTTATATCGAAAAATTTTACTTCAGAAGAGAACAATAATTTAGAGGCTGTTCCCAAATGACTTATGAAAATTGCAAAAGATGAAGAATTGATCACAAGATATACATAAGTGCTTGATTCAGAATTCCTGAAACTTCTGAATTTCATTCTGAATAAAATCAGAACATTAATTTCTAATGAATTTAGTCTTGATATCCATACTTCTCATGTATTTGGATTTCTATTGATAAAATATTTTTCTGTATATACGTATTTTCCTCCAGTCCAGGGTAATCAGTTTTCGAGTTGTCAAATTTTGATTTCCTGATGCATATAATTTACACACTTATCGCGAATACTTTTTCCCTCGAAATACCTCCTCTTTAGCTAAATTAACAATCGCAAATAAATTCCTCGTGAAGAATTTCAGACTGAAATGTGCATGCTTTTTTCTTCTGATATTTTTCACTTTAATTTAGCCACTTTATTTTTACCGGGGAACGGATTATAGTTCTTCTTTTTGGAATATTACTTTACAAAATTTATTTTCAGTTAATGAGACACAACCTGATATAGATTCACAATAGAAGTTTTCCTTTTGAGGTTAATTAAAAATTTCATAGGAATAAAAATTCCACTATCGGATCCAAAATATATTTCATGCCCTGGTTTGCTTCTGTACCTAAAATGCATTGTTACACGGGTTTTTTAGTCCTCGTGTTCAAAAATAAAAGCATACTGGCTTGGTCTCGGCTCCACATTTCGATGAAGTTCCGATAACTGTTCTTAGCTTTCAAACGTTTGACGAAATCAGCAGGAAGCAAATCACGACATTGGAGGATGATGGCAATTTCAATTTAAATTCTATTTAAATTTCTATTGATATCGAAAAAGGTAATTCGTCACAAAGCTACTCTTCTTGCCGCTGCACACTTTGGAGCAAGAAATGCTGTTAAAATTATCCTATTTAAAAGTGATTAATTCATTAAAATGCACAAACAATTTTTAGAAATTATTTTGCAATATTTTTTTTTTCAACAAATTCCAGTAACTCTAACAGATACACAGATCATTTAAAATATGTTTTTCATCAAACTCTTTTGGAATGGGTTTGTTTGCAAAATAAACTAGAATTGCAATTGGAGAAGTAAATAATTTTTTATTAAATATTCGCACAATCCAGTTTTATTACTTTTTTACATTTAATTAATTTGCTAAAGAGCAGAACAATAAAAACAGGATTCTCTTAAATTGAATCTGCCAAAAAAAGCAGAATGTTTGGATTTTCTTGCCTTGAAAAAGTTTTTGGTATCTTTTCCTTAAATGTTTCCCGTGAACAAACCATGGAAAATTTGATAAATATTCACACCTCGCTCATGTCATTTCTGGAAGGTTGTAAAGGTTTTGAGGAAAGGTGGTGGTTATGGTTGTAGTTTCTTTCACATTTTTCAGATTTTCCTACTTTCAAACAAAGCAAAAGGACATGTTGTTCACCTTGAATTTGTTTGCACACGGTTTTATTGAGTGATCCTTTTCGTGTTTAGGTATGCAGCCTTCGTTATTATTATTATTATTGTTTTTTTTTTTCTTTTTTTTTTTGGTATTAAAAGGGATCAGTTGACATTTTAAATCGTGAGGCATTTATGCATACATGCACACACACATGCATACATCCACGCATGTGTGTTTACTCGTATGTATTGTAGATTAAAGTTTAAAACCCTGTAAAATTTTTCATGTGCGTTGTTACCTTTCTCATGCAAAATTAAATACGTGTACATAGATGTGTGTGCGTGTGTGTATCTAATACAAATTCATAGAAACATGTGTACATACATCTTTATTCAAATACAATCATAAAATGTTAGAACGTGTCTTGTGGATCGTGAATAATTTGAATGGCAACAAAAATTATCTTTCAAGTTTTACGATGTTTTTAATTGATCTAATATGACAATAATTGTTTGATATTTATTTAATTACTATGAATTCATTAAGAGTACTATCCGACACGCAAATATAGTAAATATAATCAGCTTCTGCACGTTTTAATAAAAGCATGCATTTTTCATTTGTTATCAAATATGGGCGCTGGTTCCGTGTTTCACGAAACATTAAAATAATGTGGGCTTGGCGTATCAGCAAATGGAGTTGGAAAACTACGATTTGTGGTAACAAGTATGAACCGATTTCTTTGTTCAGATATTTTGAAAAGCAGTTTGCATACCGTGTTCAGACATACCCCTTAATTGCGCAATTAGGGCAATTAAGGCCTTAATTGACCTCAATTTATCATATAACAAGTCAATTAGTAAATTGAACAATTAGTAGTTAATTGTATCACTAATTGCGTAAAACTCGAATTAAAACCCTGGTCAGAGGTATGTTTATTAAGAACTGTGTTCAGTAAGCAGAAAAATTTCCTATAATGGCGAGCCAAATGTAAAAATATATACATTCATATGAACACAATTACACATACATATAAAGGAGCAAGAGCTGCTGTTTTCTCAAAGTTTTGTAAAATTGTCAAATTTTCCATTTTCTTTTCTTTAAGCACCGATATTTTTGAGTCAAAAATCGATCGGAATGACTCCAAGAGGTCCATATTTCTATTATATGCAAGTAAAATTTCTTTTAAACCAAAATTTGCATCCATTTTTAGAATTTACTAACACGAACATTCACGAAACAAATAAAAACAATGTTTTTTCAGCTGTCAAATGATAATTGAGTCAGTTAAATTAAGAATGTGTGAACACTAAATTTAATTGAGCAATTAAAATTAAATTGACTCAATTAAAAATGCATGTCTGAACACCGTATATCCGTCTCTTTGTTTCCTGATGTCCTGGAACAGATATTATTTCAATATTAAAAAGTAGAATTGAGTGCAGAATAGAAATTGAAATAATTACACGGACCCTGAGCGGACACAGGAGGAGGGAAAAATTCTACAAAGCTCCACAATTCCTCCAGCGGTACTTCCGAACATTGCCTTTGGATAATGGAAAATGGCAAATTTCTTTAAAATATTTTATTCGGACAGTTTTGCAAAATTACCATTTAGGGATATGTCATTCAAGGACACGTACAAATAATAAAATTGTTTTGGCAAAACTGGTGTTTTTTCGGGTAGCGTAACGCGATGAGAGCCATTTTAAATTTATAGATAGGAAGCGCTTAATGAAAACCCTTTATATGGGCACAAGAGAAAAATCTTTACACAAGTTTTGATTCCATCAAAGGTCATAGACTGAAGGCCGAGACACATAGAATCAGTCATACGTTGTGCGTAAACTTTTTCAACTGACATCAACGGTTTGACGGATATGGTTGGCACAATGAGTACTTTGTTAACGGATTGAAAATCAGTTGTTTTTTTAAGAGCACACACAAAGCTCGTACGTGTATGGAGACAATAGAGAGAGTGAGAGAGAGGTTGTCAGAATCCTCAACGTACGTCAAAAGTTAAAAGTTGCCTAAGGAATTAAACACAATAACGACAGCAGACTACAAACTACAACTTGTCAAAAATAGAATACATGTCCGTGTATACGAATTTTTATTTTTACTACTACAGGCAACCCGGCTACTGGTTGTTGTCCCCGCTGTTTTTGTGGTTGTAGTCAAATTAAACTAAATTTCTATTTTGGTGAGAGACAATGAGTAGATGCAGTGTTGCCAGTATCCCTCACTGCCAAGACGAGTATACTCGTCCTACATGCAGACTTTTGAGTTAGCAAATATTTTTTTGCTACAAACACAATATAAATATTTAAAAAACTTGCAAAATACTACAAAAAATTTGTTTACAAAAATAATACTTTATTTCTTATACAGAATGATCTTTCACGCAAAAATCAACTTCATCGTGTATTTACAACAAAATTTTATAGGAACTAAATCACTTATGATACCTTATCTTCATGATAGGATTTGTAACAAAGTCCAATACATAATGGAGGTTTATCAGGACAGCTCGGACAGTAATATCGAGACACTGTAATCGACAATAGTGAATTTAATTTTCTTTATTTCATCCATCTGCATGATTTATTATTTGTTTTTCTACTAAAACGTACGCCAATCTGAAAAAGGATATCGAGTCCTTCTGTCTTTCCTATTGCCAACGACGAGTATACTCGTCTTTTGTTTTCTGCTTGTAAATGATGATGTATGATAATATATGTGCACTTACCAAGAAATAACAGAGTTTTTGGTAAACAATAACACTCAAAATATAAATGGCAATAGGAATGACTTCATATAATTTAGGCTTGGCAGCGAACGGGTTAACTTTGAACTTTGCGTTGACGGAGTAGTATTGTATGTGATCAAGCTCATAAGAGAACGTGCATTTTAACTTAGCTGTCAGTTGAAAAAAGCGACGGATAACGTATGACGGATTCTATGTGTCTCGGCCTTGACTCTGACTGCCTTCTCACGAATAGAATGAATTGTGCACTGTGGCAAACGTAATAAAATTCAGTATATTCGCCCGCGAAAGAAAAATATTTTATACGAGCTAATCATGGTAGAATTATAGATAAGACAACTTGGCTACGACCACATACATACAACTACAACATTACAGCACCAAAGCAATTGTTGTTTTTGTAAAGCCATGGTCCACGTCAAAACGAGGACGTGTTGAACACAAGAACTTGACATCAATGTAGCCAGATAACGGTTGAGCAAGAAAATGTCATCTAGAGTAGGGAAGTCACCCAATATATAATTCCGCCATGCTAAACCCTACTTTTAGCCATAAGACCATAAAAATGTGATTTTCCGTTCACACTGAAGACTTGATATATTCAGGTTTTAACACAGAGGTTGTCCAATAAATTTAATTACCACAAACTAAATCTCTCATAGAAATAGGAGTATTTGTTGCTGTACACTTTACAATACTTAATTCGCAAACTGTACTGTGCCTTTTTTCTTTGAATGAAAAAATAGTTCCGCTTAAAAGTAGGAATTATTCCATATCCTGCAAATTAATACTTAAAAATTACGGAAATATTTGTACGGAACGAATAAAGACTTGAAGAAATTATTTCATATAAAATCATGTAAATTTCGAAACATATTAAGATGTATATAACTTGGCAGCACTCAACTTAACACAGGCAAAAACAAGGTTGCATTTCAGAAAACAACCACTTGAAACCAATTCAAAAATGGTTTCAATTTGGTTTTCTCAAAACTATTTTGTATGGTTAAGCCGGATTTCAACAGTTGGTTTTAACGCTAAAACCGGAGTTTGTTAAAACCGCGCCAGTGCGAAAACACTATATATAATTTCACCACGATCAAACGGATTTGATAGATGAACTTGTTTTTGAGTTCTTCTATCCATGATTAGAATCCCTTAAATCGGATTAAAATTATTTCATTACGTATTCAAGGAATTCTTGAATACGTATGTATGAGTATTTGAATGAAATTAACATGTAACGACGTTTCTTTTTGTATCTGCATAAATTGCATATCGCACGAAAACATATTTCAACTCTACTTCCCTCTCCTTCTCTTTTAAAAAGAAAGTTTTGCAATAACAACTGCACAAAATAATCCTTTTGCCATAAAACAAAAAACAAGAAGAGAATCGGAAAAAACCTTATTTATGCAGCTTGTGGCAACTGCTTGAAGCAAAAAAAAAAGTAAAAATTATAATAAACATAAAAGTATGTTTAAGTGCCACAACTAAAACTTGCAGCACGAGTCAACAGCCAGAGCAATTAAACGCCAAGTTGCCAATTGATCTTAAGAAAAAAATATAAAAAAAACACACCCAGCGAAGCAGGTCCTTTTTAACTTTTTCTTAATAACTTACAAAAAGTACAGGGGCACAAACGGAAAAGGGTTATTTAGCATACACATGTTGCAAGTCTTTAACACATACTCTTTCGCACTCGTACACACGATACAAGTTTACACCGTGCGCACCGTCGGCATTAATGAAAAACTACGCACACACCAACTCTTACAACAATCATTAATCGTAATGATAAAAATTAAAATGAAGGAATTTAACTTGTGCTGAAGAAAATATAATTTAAGCAGGTGAACTTTTACAACAACTATGCAGATACATGGGCTGGTAAGTGTGTGTGTCTGTCAGCATGCTTCTGGAATACCTCTACTCATCAGTTCGTCATCAAGGTGTAGTACATGATCTGTTGTTGCAACGAATGCAACGGAAAGGAAAACAGCTTGTAAATGATTTTTTAACAGGGTGTTTCTTGCCAATATGCAGACTCAAATTGGTCTTAGACCGTTCGTGTTGGTGTTTGCTATTGTTGTTGTGGCTTTTGTTGTTGGCAACGTGCAACAGCAGGCAGTCTTGAATGTTAACAAATATCGAATCTGCTACTTTGTCAGCTAAAAACCAGGATAACTGTACGACCACAAGCACTCTTCAGGATAACAATTTATACTCCTGGTGTTGTAAATGCATGAACGTCTGAGCTGTTTGAACAACAATGAGCTGCGACTAAGAATTGCATTTCTAAACGTTCAGGCATGTGTACTAGACATGAAAATATATCTAAAAATATTATTTATACCAGTATAGATGAGAGCATATAAATAGCATGCAATTATTTTCTATTTGGCATGTTTATTTTCTATAAAAAAACAAAAGGGTTTTTTGTTTTCAGAGATTTTCTGTTCTGTCAAAACTCATGAATCAAAGAAATTGCATGAAAATTTGTTTAAAATATGGAATTAAATACTCAAAAGCCCTTGACATGACAGTGGCATACGGTGATTCTACATTCGAGAACAATGCCAATAACGATACCCATTCTAGAGAACTTGGCTAATTAAAAACCGATGAAAACGTTGAAAATTGGCTCATGTTATGAAATCTTCTCGGAGACTTTAATCATGAGGAGCTTGTCAGGGAAGTTCATTAAAAAAATTCCCGTATTTTTAAGGGAAAACCCATTGCACGACGGTCAAAAGTAGCCACCGTAGTCACAGGATTTGACCCCTGAAAATTTTTCCCGTTCCTGTTCCCGTTCCCAAAGTTCAATAAACCCATATATAACAACGGCGCTTTACGATGATGGAGGAGATAAAAGCCGAATCGCTGAGAGATATCAAGGACATACCAAGAATTGCATTTCCCAAATGCTTAGACGATTAAAAAATATCTGTGACAAATATATTGATTCTGCCAGCCTACCAAGCGCAGCAAACAGTAATTTTCGGGGGATCTTATGGCATTTCGACAAAAGCTTCAATGCACAATTCACTTCAAATGCTACAATTCTGCTTGGTTACGTACCCATTCAACCAGAAATGGGCTTCATCAGAAAATACAATTTTGAATGGATGAGTTTGGCGAACAGAAAAATTATTTGGATGAAAAATTTTTAACAATTTGCACGCGTTGCTCTAGTGTAATTCGATTCATAATAAAATATGAAAGCAACAAAACAAAAATCAAATATCAGAGTTAAAAAAATCAAATTAAATTTTTTTTTCGTTTACGTTATCGTAACCGTTTGTGACCCGATTTGCAATGGCCGATGTGATTTTTTAATCTTGAGAACTAATTAGTTTCTGGAATCTATCGGTTAAGTTATTTCAAAAAACACTTTTTTCTAAGTTTTTTTTTTGAAGTTTCTTGAAATGTACCGAAGTTATAAGCGGTTCACCTACTTACGCACACACATGCAGACATAGTGACGGGTTCTCAGTATTAGTCAGGGAAGCTTCCTGGGACCTAAAAACATTGAGATCTAATGAGAACTCGATTTTTTTTTTAAATCGAGGTAACACCAATAACTTCCCAACTTTCGAAAATCTTAAATTTTCGCAGCGGAAAGTTAAAAAGCAAGCAAACAAAAACGAGAAGTGATCAATTAGTTCTTGTTGACTTCGCTGTTTGTTTAGGCTTCTTATTAAAGTGGAAGTTTCAAATAATTGAACACGTGCAGTATTTTTGAATACAATTTTATGAAAAAAGAATCTGCACGATATTAAAATTAAAGAGTTTTATTCACATTGTGGGAGTGGAAGGTTTTCAACCTTCTTTAGGAAAAAAGATCCAATTAGCTTTGAAGTGTGTTTAAAATATGTAACTAAAATATGCAATGAGATCTCAATTTTAGCCAACAATGTTATTTCATTTGTCATTCGTTCACTTACAGCATGTGTCAAAATCTCACCGACTTGTAATATTATTTGCACCTACCAAATACGTAAGTCTGTTAGTAAAAACTTTTGAGTGAATTGCACGTGTAAACGCCAAGTTAAATATTTCTCAATATCTGCAATAGTTAAAGCGCTTTGCGTCACTTTTACTTAAAAAAAAAAACTCTACCCCTGTACTATTTTTACTGCAGCCACTGTACGTAGCATTCACATTTGCGTGTATGTGTATGTTTATCTATTCTTTGTTTTTCTTTATTCCGTATGCATTCGTACTAAAATTTTAGCTCGTGCCTTGAAGGCTTTTCGGCAAAATGCTGGTACTATTGTTTCCATTTAGTTGTAGAAATTTCTACTGTTCCTTCGTTGTAAAATTTACTGTGAAAACAAGACAAACAAACCTTTTTTCAGAGAAATATTTCAATATCACTTTAGCAAATGATGTGAAGCATCAAAACATGTATTAACAAATAAAAGGACGGATAGAAGATAGACCGGCAGACTAACAGAAAGAAGAATAGATGGATGGTGCGAAAAGTTTTATAGCATACATATATCCAGTGAATGTTTAAACGTACTGAAGTCTATATTCGTCTGTATGAATGTATGCTCGTTTTTAATTTTATATTAGCAGGGAGTGCGAAGCTTTACACCTCGGCACACTGATCCAAATATCTCCGTGGAACTTAAGCAATGCTCTCTGTTTTTAATTGTGTTATATTCTCCTAAGATTCTAACTCCTAAAGCCCCGTCCAAGTACGCCATCCAATCGTGAATAACGGAAGACAATGTGTTCGTGTTTTTCGACGATGGTACCACTCTAAAATGGTATAAGACCTAAACCAGCTTTTAGTCCCGGTTAATACAAGTTATGGTGCCCGATTTCTGAAATTTTTCGAGAGAAAGATGAGTCGTATTTGGTACGAAACGGTTTTTTTTTTGTGCGTTTTCATTCTTTGTTTTAATAGATTATATTATTTGATTTGCTCTTTCACTCACATTTTTACACACATAAATTTTTCATTTTGAACCACTAATGAAAACCAAGGCGCCCGCACTTTCGCCGCCGTCGTTAAGAAATGTTTCAGATCAGTTATCGTTTTAAGGGTTTTTCGGTTTCGGGATAACGACGTAATCTCACTTCATATTTTTGACTCGAGTCAAAGATACACTTATGAATATCTTAATTTTTGGAAACGATGGAGTTACAGAGAGTGGCTGCTGATCTTTGGATTTTTTTTTCTCTCTCTAATAACAACTTTGCTGGGAAACAAATTTAATTAAGTCTAATTTTCTATTTTATGTTTAAATTATTTGTCGAAATCAAGTCCAAAGTGAAATCCTCCTCAGTAGGATACAAAATAACTGGCCCATTGAATGCGGTTGGGTAAAAATTTAATTAGATGAGGCGAAATATTATTGAGTTCTCTTGCAGCAAAACTAAATAGTCCTGCTTTCCATCTTAAATATATTTTTATTTCATATATTTTTACATTTTTATATTAACAAAAAAAAGTCATACACGGTCAAAATTGCAACTAATTTGAAAAGCAAGCGGGGAACATAAGAAGGGCCAAAAGAAAACAAAATTTCTCAATTAGAGAATACTCTTACAATAAGCATGTATGAATGAACGCAATGTAAAGTTCCGTAGAGGCTTGGAAAGCTCTCTCAGATTTGACTCACCTCACTTGCAGTATCTTTTAATCTTGCAATAAAACAACGGCGCCATTCTAAACATTTTGACTCTTTAAATATTTCAAAGCACTAATTAATTTGCACTCAAATTTAAATTACTCCACAACTTTATTATAAACTTTAAGTTTATTTTAGAACTCACATTCGATAAATTTGTGGTTAACTTATTAGCCTTTAATATTTTATTTCTTGTTTATAAAATCGTTTTCTATTGCAACATTCACTGCGTAGTGATAGCGGAAGCAAACGATTCCATTAAATTCACGATAGCCAATTTCGTCTTATTGGGAATGAAAATTTCATTATTTTTATTCACGATGGTGACAAATGAACGCTGTTGGCTGAAATAGTGAACACAAGACTACGACATGTCGCGACATCGTGACCTCGAGTTCGAGATTTCAGTCATTAATACGGTGTCGAATTTTTCTTATCTGCATTAATGCAGGATTGTTTTAATTGTTTGTCGGCTGGTATCAATAAAGAAGGCATAGCACTGATCACTGAACATATCAAGACACCATCATATACTAAAAGAACAAATACAGCACCCTCCTTCGTCGGTACCTGTAGCAACCAAATCACCGGCGAAGTAAAAAGTAAAAGGAGCTACAACAAAATTCTTTATTTTCTTCTCTGTATTCATGTATCCTCTTAACACTACCCCATCCTTTCTAGTTCTGGCACAGTGTACTACATTTGCAGAGGTCATCCTCAGAGGAGTGTCAGTCCAAGACAAAAATATGCAGAAGTCGAATAAGCGATATACGTCTGTCTGCACGCGAAATCGGTTCTAAGATCTTGGATTGATGTATTCTAAATAATTCTGAATATATTATTAGGGAAGTCCAATATACGGTTGCAGAGCTGGAAATTTTTAATTTTTATGTGGCATATAAAAGAAACTGGATAAAAATAATTTAGGGTTTTTTCAATTAAACCAAGTTTATAGCTCAGGGAGAATTATATTTGCATTAAAAGTGAAACAAAATCAAAAAAACGATTTCAGGGTTGGATAAATTCGTTTTTATTTTTTGTACATAAAAGTAACGGTTGTCTTTTTTTCAAAAAACAATATTTTGGTCCTATTTGTTCTTCAACATCGCTTATTTCGGACAGGTTTTGAATATTGTCAACTCAAACACCCTGTTTAGGTACTTTTATTTATGTTTTGTAAAATTTTTGGTATCATAAAGGCCCACTGCCTTAAATAGTAAAACCCGCTATTTGGAAATTCATCTCCTTTCAACTGTTGTAATTTTTACTGCAACAATTTCACTTTTCAATAATCCCTCTTCTATTTCCTCTAGATAACAATTTGCTTTCAATGCAACAAGTTGTAGTTGCATTTTGTGGTGGTGGTTTCGGCACACAATTGCAAGGCCATTCGCTACCACTAACTTTGAAGGGATTTTTGTTGTTAGTGTAGTTGGTAAATCCGTACACATACACTTATGCAAACAACATATTCTTTATGTTGTCTTGTCTGCAGGCCGGTCTGTATTTAGTCTGTCTAGCTGCCAGTTTGTTTGTCTAGCCAGTGAACTTCGTTCATCATTATTCGTTCTTCCACCAGCCTTTTTATCCTGTTTTACGCTTTTTCTTTAATTCTTTTCTATTATGAGCAATTGTTGTTGAAAAGAAAAAATCAATTTCGAATCGTTCTTTGGTATCGTTTTAAATACGCAGTTTGGCTACAAACAACAGGTGTTGTGCGATTTAAATTTCATGCATTTCGTTGTTAATATTTTCTGCAAGATTATTTGGGAACGAGTAGATGTCTTGTACAGCACATGCAGCTGCTTTTTGGGAGAAATTGTTAAGAAAATGTAAATATGTTTATTGCAGCTCGTTTTAAAATAAACACACTTACACACACACACACACATAGAAATATGTACGTATGTGTGTACGTAATTTTAAGAATATACTTTCCAGGAATCTTACAATATGAAAATTTTAGTTTCAAGGATGATTTTGCTTAATTGCCAGTAGACACATGCGGTTAAATGTTTGATTTTATTTCAAACAACCCAGCAAAAACTTTAGTATATTTGCTATGGGTTACAGAGTAATGCTTGGTTCTTATTGACCAAGTTATTTTGCTAGTTGTTAGAATCAGTTTTTGGTATTGATAATGTACTTATTATGGTACGCAGTACTGTTCGACTATATTAAATTTTCTATTTTCGATTAAACCGATTAGTTTCGCCCCAATATTCTGTTAAGCTACCAAAAAAAGTTTAATATATTTTGTACAGGAAACAAAAAATTCAGAAAAATAGGACATGCAAGAAAAATAATGAAACGGCAACACAGGAACTTAACAAAAACGTGCTGCTTGATACAGTTCTCGTACGCTTTTGTATACCCTTCACAAAAAAGTGAAAGGGTATATTTAGGTTTGTCATTCCGTGTGTAATTTCTTCGATATTAATATGCGATCCTATAAAGTATATATATATTCTGGATTCTTATGAATAGCGATGACGATTGAGCGATGTCCGTCTGTCTGTACGTGAAGTCGGTTTTCCCAAGCCCCCAGAAGAGGTAGAGACTTCTTGGACCGATCGATTGGAAGTGAGCAAAGATAGATGGTATTGAAATCCGATATAGGGTTTCAGAGCTGGGAAACTTACACCTATTTCTCGACGCAAAACTAACACCAAAAACCAATTATTGTTTTGTTTGTTTGTAGATTGAACGTATTTTATGTCTATTACAAGTCAAATATATAAAAAAAATTTTCCAGGGGTGAGAAATTAAAAGTTTTTTTTTTTTTGCCACATTCAATATTTTGTGGTACATGTAATAACTAAAATGTTTAAAAACTTTAGGGTTTTCTAACGTAAAACCGCTTTATAGGTCATGAAGATTTGCATTGATAAAAAAAGAGAAAAATCCAATTTTCGCCACCAGGGATCGGAGATTTAAATTTTTTTATATATAAATGTAACCAAAACGTCAACTAACGTCGTGTTTTACTAATGAAAACTATTTTTTAGTTCAGAAAAAATAAAACTATTATCAAAAATAAATAAAAATTAAAATTTCGGTTCCAGGGTTGGATAACTGCAATATTTTTTAGTACATAAAAGTGACCAAAATGGTTAAGATTTTTAAGTTTTTGTTAAATACAACTATTTCATGCCTCATTAGAGTTTCATTGGTAAAAAAAATGAAATAAAATAAATTTTCGCTTCCAGGGATGGAAAATTGTATGTTTCTTTGGTGGTACACGCAACAACTAATATGTCAAAATTTTTAAGTTTTTCTTAAATAAAACCGCTTTATACATCATAAAGATTTGCATTGCTAAGAAAAAAATAAAAATTAAAAAAAATTAAAATTTTTTCCAGGGTTAAGAAACTTACATTTTTTTTGCACTAACTTAACAAAAAAAGGAACTGACGTTGGTTTTTTTTTGCTAACTAAACCCATTTTATAATTTAAGGAGAACAAATTTGGTATCAAAAATTAAAAAAAGCACTATTTCGAACCCAGGGTTGGATATTTGCAATATTTTTTATCACATTAAAGTTACCAAGATGGTTACAAATTTGTAGCTTTCCTTAAATGAGACCGCTTTGCACATTATGAAGATTTGCATTGAAACAAATTTGAAAAATTAAAATTTCGTTTCCAGGGGTGGGAAATTTTTTAATATATTTTATATATAAAAGTAACCAAAATATGCGACTGAAGTTGTTTTTAGCGGCTTTCGAAAACGGCCGTTCTGTAAGTTCTGTTGTGGAAGTTGAATATATATGATGTTGCGTTTCCCTTTTGCCTTGGAACATTCATCAAATATTTATGAATTAAAACAATTAGCCTATAAAATTAAATTCAATTTATTTTATACTGATTTAAAAATACTTTTTATGTGCTTAATTAAATGCTTCCTCTCAGAAGGTATGTGTTATGAAAAGCTTGCAACCGTTGAACGTGGCTATAAAAAAGCTTAGCAAAGATGCTGCTACTTGAAGGAATTATTGAAGAAAGTAAAATTCAAATGAAATTCCGAAATATATAAGAAATTCGGATATACACAAACTTTTTGTAGAATTGTCAGAATGCGTTTGAAATGCCAAAAATCTTTTAATAGAGTTAAGTGGAAGAAAAAGATGAACAAACAAAGATCGTCCCTGTAACTTCCCTCTAATATTAACCGCAAAGCTCTCATAACCAGGCTTTTGTACTATTCGATGCTTTCGAGCTCTTCGAGACGAAACACTATTATTTTACTTTTCAAATCAACTTGATGCAGCTGATCAGGTAAATAATTTCGACATTTTTAAAAATAAATTACTTTTTTAGAATTTTCTTAGTTCATGATATTCCACAAAAAGATTAACCGACTTTGGCCCGGTTTGCGGTGATCTCCGTGGTTTGTAACGAGCTGGTTAGTTTGTGGAACCGATCGGTGAAACAAATGAAAAGTTATTAAAAACAAACACTCGGAAATTGAGTTTTTTTAGTTTTTGTTGAGAAACCTTGAAATTTTTCAGAGGAAACCTACGTTTAAAAATTATCTTCTGAACGCCACCGATTCCCTTTAATTCGATTTGATTCAAAAGCTCGAACACACACACAAACATATTGTACGTATAGACATAGTGGCGGGATCTTCGGCTTAGCAAGGAAAGTTTTGTAGGACCTCCAAACTTAGAGATCTCATGGGAACTCAATTTTTTAATATATTTGAAAACTTCAAATTTTTGAAACTTTTAAATTTTCCTAGAGGGGAGTTAAAAAATTCATGACAGGAAAATGATATAATGGGCAAGTTTTATATATTTAGGAAGAGCCAAGAAAACTGTGAAATTTTATATCTATGGTTTCCGATTTCTCCAATATCTACGATAAAGTAAATTTTTATTGAGGCTGGAGAAAAAATATTTTGATATTAAAGATTGGAACCAAACATTCATACTATTACCAAAATATAATATTAGAAGATCTTTTTAAATTTTTTAATTATGTAATGAAAGGATCGCTCTTACTTTTTATAAGAAGCTCTACGGGTTCAATGAAATCTCAAAATTATCAATATAATTTATGCAAGCATAAAATGTGTGCTTGGCCTATAATCGATATCGGTCTGTCGTAGAATTACGTATGAAACAGAAATGAATTATAAAATTCTGTTTTTATTTAGTCGGTATTTTTGCTACAGAACGATACCGAGGGAATCGTGGCCCAGGCAGTAAAAACAACAAATTTATGAAATTTTTTTTTGTTAAAATTATGGACATTTTGCTTGAATTTAAAATTAACCGATTAAATAAAGATTTAGTTTAGTTAATTGCTTTTATGTATCAACAAAACAACATTTCAATTGTCCTACCCTGGAATTCAATTTTTAATATATAATACTAATTTAAATTTGTTTCCTATATATAAAAAATATGTTTGATTGCTACAAAAAAAAATTGTTTTTTTAGTTACTTTTTATTTTCAACCTATTTTTATTTTCAAACTATTGGAAACCAGCAAATATCGAAAATACGGTGCCAGAGCTGGAAAATTTAAACTTATGTTTATATAAAGAGACTATATAAAATTAACTTTTGTTTTTTGTTTGATTGTTCATTCAACCTATTAAATTGATAGCGAAAATCAAACAAAATCAAAGAGCCGACTTCAGGGTTGGACAATTGAAACTGTTTTGGCACATAAAAGTCACAGAAGTCGGTTGGTGTAGGGTGTAGATATGAGATTCGGCACTGCCGTATATAAAAGTATTTTTATTTGTTTTGTTAAGTAAATTTCCGCAGTTAAAAATTTTCAGCTGTCAAATCATAGTTATCGACAGTTTTACTGCATCTAAAAAATCACCCGATACTTAACAATACAGCTGCTCGCTCTTTCTTAAACGGGGTTGCTAAGCCATTGTTCACAGTTCAGCAGGGATTTACACAAGCAAGAGATTTAGCTAAACCAGGTTTAAACACAATAGACCAGGTTTAAACAAGGATTTAGGACTAAAACTGTTGAATACAATTTGTAAGAAATTTTCAAAAAATGTTCCTTATCATACTCGCATATAATCCCATGTTCTCAGTGCAAAGGTAACAAAAGCAGCTCCTTAATTATCATCCTTGAATAATAAATGAGTTCAGCTAACAGATGTTTGTTCGGCATTTGCATTATTTATGAATTCAAGAGAAAACTTAAATCGATATTTTTATGTACGGAACGCATATAAACATGTAAAATGTTTTGTAGAAATCGTCATTATATTTGTGCCTCAATTTCCGTTTAAGAGCCATGATTGTAATTTCCTGTAAATATTGCAACATATGCTGCCACCACTGCCACTAATATTCACTTCCATGACATCAAAAAGTATCCTTAAGCTTGAAGTAAATCTACAAGATGCTTCCAACAACTTCTTTAATTTTGACAATCTTTTTTGTTTAACAATCGTGTACGAAAGCATCCGTAGATGCAAAGAAAAAAACTCGTGGGAGCTTTGATTGTTTCATGGGATTTGTTGTTGTTGTTGTTGTTATTTATTTTTTGTTGTTTTCTTTCAGCGGTTTTACTGAGAAAGAAATTTTCTGATTTTGCAAATCTTTTTCGAGTGTTTGTGTTGTATGTACGAGCATTTTTATTGGAATATAAAATACTTATTTAATTTTGTTTTTTTTTTTCGTGTTGCTGGTGGTTCCAAATATTTATAGCCGTGCAAAAAAAGTATAATGCGTAATGCAATGCACTGCTGGAAAACACACCTGTCGCTAAATTTATGTGTTTCATTGGCGAATTTTTGTTTCTTTAGCTCTTTTTATATTTTTAATACTGAGTTGGAGAAAACATGTTGGGCACATGAACTTTTTTGAAAAGCTCTTTAGCAAAAAGTACCAGAAGTAAAATTTCAAAACATTCAATATACGATTTTATTCTTTAAAATTCACCCGGTCTGTATATTTTTAAAGAAAAGCAAGCAAAAAATAATTTAAAAACAAAGTTGTTTGATGTACGAGTTTAGAAAGAAAAAACTTTTACATAAAAGCTTAAGCGACATGTACTTTGAACTTCATATATTTTTTTTCGAAAATCTATTATTGGCGGCGTAAATGGTAAATTAAAAAAAAAAACAATTTCAAAAGTTATGTCGCTTAGCCTTTCTGCGGGTTATGACATGATATCATCACAGTAGTGTAAAGCATTAAACACAATAACGACAGCAGACTACAGACTACAACTTGTCAAAAATAGAATCCATGTGCGTATATGAGAATGATTATTTTTACTACTACAGGCAACATGACTACGGGTGGTTGTCCATGCTGTTTTTGTGGTTGTAGTCAAATTCAACTAATTTCGATTTTAGTGAGCAACAATGATATAAATAAATTCAATTATTGTAGACTTGAAAATATGCTGTTTTATTATACAAAAACAAACAACAAAATATATTTCCAAGCTAATGAAATGATTTCTTGTCATATTCTGTGGACTTTAAATATATTTTATTGCAATAACACTATTTAAGAGTATTAAATATATGAAAACGGCTACATTGGCGTTTGAAGAGAATTATACTACAAATAACAACAACACTTGGTTATTGATTTGGTGGTGTTGTTCTAAAAATAACTCAGTAGCTGACTACGAGGCGACGATTGTAGTCAACGACTTTTGTAGTCGGTGTTCGTGTAGCCTGCTGTCGCAATTGTGTTTAATGCTTTACTGATAATAGCAGTGTTGCCAAATAGTGAATTCCCACCTGCACGAAATCTCTATCATCTTATTATTACAAGAGTACATTTATTTATAATTTTATAGGTTAATTGTTCGAATTGTTGTTTTTAATTCAGAGAGACATGATGAATATTCCGAAGCACAACATCAGTTTTATATATTCAACTTACACACAGAGCGAAAACATCTGTTTTCGAAATCCGCCACACTTTCAACATCAGTATCCATGTTTATGTGGTAACAGCCTCTATTTTTACCAATTTTATTATGAAAAATTCTACCTGAACTGTGTAAAATTTATCCATTTTGTTGAAAACAATTAAGAAACATTAAGAAGAACGTGTTAGTAGTTTTGAAAGCACAATAATAAATAAATATCGGTAATGGCGGGTTAAAATTTAAACAACTTTTGATTATATGGAAAAATTGTAACGCTCAAAACACAACCCTGTGGAAGATCATCTGAAAAGCCTGAGTTGGGCTGTTTATTCGGCCATGACTTCAACAAGAAAATAATTTCACTTGCATGCATTTTCTTTTTATTCTTCTTTAATCGCCACATTGAACTCACAAAAAAACATATTTAAAATTTGTCGACATTAAGAAAATATATCAAAGTATGTGAAATGAAACTGCGGTTTCAATATCATTCAGAAAATTCTCGATGGTAGTCCACTTAGTTTTAAGGGACATGTCGCACGTGACGCTTTTCTCCATCTTTTGTTGTTTCTGTTGGGCCTTTTTTACGAAATCGTGAATAAAAAAGTTTAATAAAATTATTTTCAAAAGAAAAAAAGCATGAAGCGTATGTAATTTTGTACATGCTTTTTTCAATGTGATGATCAACTGCATGATATATATTTTACCAGAATATTTATCTCCAGCTGAAGAAGCCATTTAAATATTATTTTTGATGCAGTTTTGCCACAAAATATTTTATTTGTGTTACATATAAAAAAAAAAAAATTTGCAAAATGGTTGACTCGAAAGTCCATCCCTGCAACTTCCCGGTAATTGTATTAGCAAAACTATCAAAACGTGGTTTGTTGTGCTGCTCTACGATTTTGAGGTCTTCGAGCTCAGAGTTTAATAAATTGCTCAGTTTTCAAACAGCTGAGTAGCAGTTATTGATGAGCTTCTCGAGTTATATAAAAGGATCGAGAACAGTAACTGATCGGATATATATATATATATATATATATATATATATATTTATATATATATATATATATATATATATATATATATATGTATATATATATATATATATATATATATATATATACATATATATATATATATATATATATATATATATATATATGTATATATATATATATATATATATATATATATATATATACATATTATATAAAGTATATATATTCGAATTTTTGTCGTTCACTTTATCTCACGAACGAATTAATCGATTTTGACCCTATAGGTAAAGCCAGTTAAAAGTTATTAAAAAACACTTTGAAACATGTTTCTCAAATTTCTTTTATTTCTTGAAACTTACAGGTTTAAATTCACAGGAAATCTAGATTCAGTAGAACCCTTTGGAACGACACCAATTTGGTAGAAATCGGTCGAGGCGTTCAAGAGTTATAAGCGGGTCACATACTTATACTCACACACACACATACATACAGCAATAGTGACTAGTTCTCAGAATTAGTTAGGAAAGATTTCTAGCACCTCAAAGCGTCAAGATCTGATGAGAACTCGATTTTTCAAAACGTCCATTGATTTTAATAATAAAGGGCTAACAAAAATCGACTCTCATATCAGTTATAAATAAAGTTGAAGACAAATGGGAGTGAATTGTTGTACTAGAGTTTTTCTTTGGCTCCTGATTGTCCCTTTCAACTTTATTTTGGGAGTGGGAAAAAACTACTTTTTGTTTAAAAATAGTACTTTGCATATATGCGAATGTCCACATACATGCACTCACACATATGCACGTTTGCAAAACTTATACAAACTGCATTTCTCATGTCTGCTTAAACAGACAGTTGCATGATGAGCATCTTTTATTTCTTATATATTTTGGGAGGCTGTAAAATATTATACAGACAAGGCTGAGGAAAATAAATGAAGAAACATATGAACGCAACAAAAAAAAAACAAAGTAAAAGCTCCATGAACTGCAGACAGACACTCTGCATATAAAACAGCAGTCAACAAAAACAAGAGCTGCAACAACAACAACAACAGTAGTGGAAAAAAGAATAACGACAAAACATTAAATAAGACTCCTTCACATCCGTTTTATTAACAAACGCACTTACTCACACACACACACACACGCACGCATGTCTAAATAAATTTGTCCGCTGCGTCATCATCATCATTATTTTGTTCTCCTTTTTGAGTTTATTTTTTACACAAGAAACAATGAATGTCCATAATCATGTTTGAAGCATCTTCATTTTTATTGTTGCACGAGTATTTTGCAGCTTTTATTTGCAAAATGTTTGTTAAACAAGCAGCAGCTGCCAATATGTTTGTATGTGTGTGCGAGCGTGTGTGTAAATGTGTAAGTTGTGTGTAAAACATCAACTGCAACCCAACCACCAACGTTATTATTGTCTTCACCACACCAACAACAATTACCAACAGCATCATCATCATCGTCTCGATCGAAGCTCCACAGAAGTTGAAGATCGCAATAATGCAAAAACAACAAATGCCGTTTTTATTTTTTGATAATTTACAAAAAGCGTCCCAAAGAAATAACAATAAAAATAAAACAAACAAAAAATGAACTCTTTTAAAACAAAATCAATAACAAGTGTGAGAGGCACAACAAAAACAAATACCTCGTCCTGTTGTAAGAAAATAAACGAAATAGGAGTACATACACATACACACACACACACACACACACAAATTTAGTGCATACTTGCATACACATTTACATACACGTATATTGTTTGTGTTAAGTTCACATTAGACGCATTCATCTCCCACACAAATTTTTAATTTCTATAATTACGTTTTCATTATGAGCAAATTGAGTTGGTTTGAGGAAATTGTTTCCATTTGCAACATAATTTTGTATTCGAATAATCGAAATCAGTTGGAATTTATTCATTATTTTATTATATATATTAACTAAAATTTTATATATAAAAAGAAATTCGACAAAAATGTTTTTCCCATTTTTCAATAAATAAAATCTCCAATATTGGTTCGTTCTTCAATATCACTTTTTCGGATTTGTAACTCACCAATAATGGATGCCCCAAAGTTGCATTTGAAAGAAATGCAGCCCACAGTGCAGGATACATTTTACGCATAGTTTGAAGCGAAAATGGCACACTGGCTCTATACGAGTGTGGTAAGACCAATTGTGACGAAGTGTCGCTGGAAAAGAAGGTTAATATCAAACATCTTCAAAAAATACAGAGACAGTGCTGTATCGGCATCTGTGGCGCAATAAGAACCACATCAGCTAAGGCAGTGGAAAATATTCTATCAATAATTCCTATTAATATACAGGTTAAATACGAAGCATCTCTGGCTGCTACAAGATTGATGGTGATGGGTGACTGGCTGACGAGAGAACACATAACCAAACACCAGAGTATAATACACGTCTTACCAGGGAACAATGCTCGCACAGTTATGTGCGATGGAATTCCTACAATCACACTGCACCACCATAATATCGGAAGGTATGGGATGGGAGGATGCAAGTACAACGAACCCCATGACCAACCTGTACACCGATCGGGTGGAGGTTTCTATGACATGGGTCGTAACTTTCGCAAACACTTCCGCCTGCCGGGTCATAACACGGTACTTCAAAATGAGATCGCGGCTTTTGCGGAAGGGATAAAATGGCTAAAGGAAATCGATAACAGACTACCGGTTCGTATATTCACGGATAGTGGGAGAGTTATCGAGGCCCTAAGGAATCATGTGGTTCAATCTCGGTGTGAAACTACAATACAAGGATGAGATTAACCCATACGCGCAATGTGGAAGCATAGAGATAATATGGATTCCAGGACATCAAGGAATACCTGGAAGTACTGAGGCAGATAGGCTAGCAAAGATGAGAGCATTAATGGCAAAAATCACACAGAACGAACTGAAACAATGGGCTATAGAATTGCATGCAAGAGATTGGCAGCGCTCTACCGTAGGTAGTGTGACCAAGATTCTATGGGGGGAACCAGATGGTAACAGGACAAAAGAGATCCTAACATTAAGTAGGCCAGCACTACGGAGACTGGTTTATTTAATAACAGGACATACAGTGCTAAGGAATCAACTGGCACGAATGTGTATATCGTTGACGATATAACATGCAGGGCCTGCCAGGAGGAGGGCGAAACACTGGAGCAGTACTTGTGCTACTGTCCAGCTTTTAGCCAAGTCAGAAAACAAACATTTAATCAGGAGATTATATAGGAAATGGAATTTCCAAGGGGTTCTAATTGCAGGTACTTAAGAAGATATATTGAGGAAACTGAACGTAACCAAATTCAAAGGTTTTTACGGGGTTAATGGAGGCTCCCTATGGTAGAATGGGAACTCCTTACAATAGGGCGCACAACAGGCCTAAGAGGCCTAGGTGTAATCCTGAGCGGATTGGTGTAACTCATGCCCCTCTTTTCGACCTAACCTAACCTAACCTTGAAGCCAAATCATGCCGCGAATTACACAATTTTTGTAAATGAAATGAGTTGGCACAAATCATGTATATTAAAAAGTGTTATTAGCTGTTTTAGATTGATACATGAAATATTTTTGGAATGAAATTTTCAGAGTTTTAGCAAATCGGTTTTAGCTTGTTTTAAAAAAAAAAATAGTTTTCATGAGATCTCGACGTTCTGAGTTCCCAGGAAGCTTGCCTGACTACTTCTAAAAGGGTGTCACTGCCCAGCTAAGATTTTCAATAGTAGAAGAATTATCAGCGATCGGAAACACGATTGAACTAATCGCACACGATGTCGCTCTTCAATGGCGCAAGTTCAGTGCAACGGGAGAAACTGGGCAAATAAAATTAACAATAAACTCGGTTGCTTGAGAGTGTAAAATAATCATTTTACAGAAGTATTTTTAGAATGCAATTTTAAGCTTCCCGCTAAGAAAATTGAGAATTTTCAAATATCAAGAAGTTATTTGTTTGCTTACCCCGTTTTGAAAACAAAACTAGTTTTCATCAGATCTCGACGTTTTGAGCTCGTCCGCCAAACGGGCAAGTTCAGTGCAACGGGAGAAACTGTGTCGATACTGGGACTCTTCCATACGGCTCTCTGATTCCTACTTCACAACAAACAATCCCCCAAGATTTAAAAATCATCCGAACACTTTAACAACAATTGTTGAGTGACACAAAAACAAACTTCCCCCAAAAGTCATCAAAATCACTCGCTGACTAATAATTTTGAAGAGTTAAATACGGTCGGTTACTACCAACAATCTTACAATACACACAACATTAAAAGCGATCAACTCGTCCAACGATCGTCAAAATGTTTCGCAAAAGCATAATTTATAAGAAGACAAGGTAATTTTACGCCAAAAAATCTTCCCGAAATGATCGCACTCGTCAAATAATCTTCAAAATGCCAGCTGAGTATGTGTGTGTATGTATGTGGTTGAGTGTGGGTGTGAATGTGTAATTTTGAAACGGTTTGTAATTTGGAGCCAAATCGAACCGGTGGATTTCGAAAATTATATTTTTATCAAAAGTTTTTTGTAAACGGCTTTATCGAACGATTCCAAAAACTAAGCAGATCCTAGCATTACCAAGCCACGTCCAAATTGTTGAATATATTCGAGAAAAAATTATTTTATTAAATAACTCCAATATTTTATATTGGATCAATTAGTGTTCCCGATTCTTTTATGGAACTCGAACAACAGTCACCGCTTCTAGCGTGGGTAAAAAAACCCACCTTGAAAAATTAGTTTTTTAAGTACATATCTTGAAATCTAACTCTCCGAATCGGTTCAAATTCCCAGGAATGCTCTTTAGAACGCCATCAGCTTAGTTTGATTCGTTTCAACCGTTCAAAATATATGAGCGGACCGCAACTTACACACACACACACATACACACACACACACACACACACACACACACATACAGACATAGTGACGTACTCTCAGAATTAGTCAGGGAAGTTTCGTAGGATCTCAAAACGCACAGATCTGATGAGAGTTCGATTTTTTCAAAGAAGGGTAAAACTAATAACTCACAGATTTTTGAAAATTTTCCTAGCGGGAAGTTGAAAAAAATGCTGTGAAAAAGCGAATATACGATTAATCGGTTAATTTATTAATCGAACTTTTGGCACTAACTATTTATCTAAGAATTAATGGAAGCAGGAAACGATTTATAAATACCCCGATTTGAACTTGAGCCGAACTAACAATTTTGAGCTTAATAACGAATGTTTTTTTTTTTTTTTGTGAACAGGCCTAATGTGTGTTTCGGTTTACTCGTAATGAAGTAGACAATTGTTTGTTCATTTAATAAAAAATGCTCGTAGGCTGGTCATAAACTTGAGCATCTTAAACAAGGAGACAGGAAAAAACTGAAATCTTTTTATAGTTATAAATCCTTTTTTTAATTTGGAAAGAATATAACAACTGAATTTATGATCATTTGATCGTGAGAATTTCTGAATGATCTCATTAAACTATTTTTAGGATTTTCTTTATAACGTGTAGTTGAATTATGGATCAATAAGAACGAAATGTTATTTGAGTCTTGGAAAAGCAAATCAAAGATCGCCCAACTTCCTTAACTTTTGATGAAACCCGCCTATCCCGAGAGCGCTTTAAAGTTGACTTGAACGGATTCGTGTAATAAAATAAATCAGCAAACGCTTTTCTTCAGTCCGCATTTATTTTATTCTCACATTCGTTTAGTTATTCAGACATCAAACAAGTAACGGGCATTTCAAAAATTCAAATCTTTTGTTTAAAAAAAAATTTTTGCATACAACTTCCGGTTTAAGATGTATTCATTCTGCTTTTATCGTAATTCAATATCTCTTCTTTTCGAAAAGAGAAAAAGAAAATAAGCAGATGATAACACAAGCAACATTTTCAAATATAATTTTTGGTATTTTCTTTCGTATTAATTACATGAAGGACCGACCGACTGAAGAGATCAACAATTATTTGAAGAAAATTTCGAATTTCTTGTGTTTTTGCATCAGCAGCACAAACACAAACGACCCAGCAAAACATTTTGATGCTGAAAAAATATTAAAAGACAATATAACCAGTTAATTTGCTTTGGAGAGTTTTTAACCCCTGTTTGCCGCTATTTTGAAAATATATATTTTCTTTTAATTTATATGAACAGGAAGTCAAAGGAAGTTGTCTTTTATTCTTGAAGAGAGTGAATTTATGCTTAATAAGCTGCGGCGTTAGATAAGTGGAACATACGAGGTCTGTTCATAAATAATTTAATTAAAATAATTAATTTAATTAAATATTTAAGAAAATCTGTTTTTATTGGTTTTATCCCGATTTGAAAAAATCGAGCTCTCATCAGATCTGTACGTTTTGAGGTCCTACGAAACTTCCTAACAGCTCGTCATTATGTTTGTACGTATGTTTGCTTGTGTGCGTGTGTGTCTGTGTGCGTAAGTATTTGGCTCACTTATAACTTTTGGACGGCTGAACCGAATCAAAACAAACTGACGGCGTTCTGAAAAGCTTTCCTGAGCTTAGAGTTCCTGTAAGTTCTGAAATTGTAGATTTCAAGATATTTCAAAAAAAACTTAGAAATAAGCACTTCAAATTAAGTCATCCCCTTTACAAACTAATCAGGTCTTGACATTTAAAACCACTACGGCTCAAAATTGGTTAATACATTCCTGAGATATCGAGAACGAAAAAAAAATGAAAAAAAGTATTTTTTGTTCAACTCAGAAGTTATATTTGATCAGTCAGTACTCCCGAGTCGTTTATAGTAACCCAAAGAAGGGCGTACTTGAACTTAGATTTTCTGTGAAATTGCACCGACTCGAGCCGATAGATATCAAAATTGAAAAAAACGTCGAAAACAGCACTTTTCGAAGTGTTTTTTTTTTAGAATAACTTTTAAAGAACTTCATCGATCGATTACAAAAAATAATCAGCTCTTGAAATTTGAAAAGCACGTCGATCACCTTGAATCGGGTCAAAATACGCTTGAGAGATATCGTGGAAGTCCAAATTGGAAAAAAAATTTTATCTTGAAAGACTCCGAAATTATGTCTGATCAGTGTTCTCGATTTTTGATAGTAATCGAAAACTCCATCAATCACCGCTTATTACGTGGGAATCGGATGCTTTGAAAATGAAAATAATAAAGTTTTAGCTCGAAAAGCTCAAAAGTACAGGAAAGCCTATTACGGCGCTCGTTATCCATTGAAATTTATATAGGGTGATCCACAAAAGACGCTACAAAAGTAGAGCGACAAGGACAGCAAACGACGCCGTATTTCTTTTGACATTTCTCTTTATTGAGGTTTGCCATTTTGTTATGGAAAAATATAAGAGCCAACAACGAGTCGAAATTATTAAAATTTACTACCGAAATTCGGAGTCAGTGGCCTCCACGTTAAGAGCGCTACGTCCAATTTATTTCTGGCTGATTGGCTTCGTCAATAAACAAAAAATATGCGTTATTGATCAGACCGCAATCCACACGTACTCCATGAGTCATCATTGCATCCCGAAAAATTTACGACTTAGTGTGGTTTATCGGCCGGCGGTGCCCATGGGCCGTACTTTTCCGTGATGATCAAGACCGGCACGTTGCTGCGAATGGGAATCGCTACCGTTCAATGATAACCGAAACTTGTTGGCCCCAAATTGGATGATATGGACTTGGAGGACATGTGGTTCCAACAGGACGGCGCCACAAGCCACACAGCGAATGTCACAATCAGTTTATTGGAAACCAAACTTGGAGAACGTGTTATCTCACGAAATGGGCCACACGATTGGCCGCCTCGGTCGTGCGATTTGACGCCGTTAGACTATTTCCTGTGGGGCTACGTTAAGTCTATGGTCTATGCCAACAAGCCAGCGACAATTGATGAGCTTCGTACGTATATCGAACGTGAAATTGCAGCAATATCGGCCGATTTATGCTTGAAAGCCTTCGAAAATTGGGTTCAGCGTCCATACAAAAGAAATCGAGTTCCATACATAATGGCATCAAACGTACTTTCACAAACATAAATAATTTAATTAATATCCAAAACCGTTTTCGTTTCATGATTTTGTAGCGTTCTTATTGAAAAACCCTATATATAAGTTTTATTGTAATTTGGATCGATAACGAGTGCGGTAATTGGGTCGCTGGTTACGAAAGCTTTGCGGTTAAAATTGGCGCGAAGTGACAGGGATGGCTTTTGTCTTGGACCAGCACCCACAGGATAACCCCTACATATGCAAAGCCTTGTGCCAGAACTAGAAGGGATCGAATGGTGCTAAGAAGACAGAGGAGGATAGATTTGGATAATAAAGAACTTGGTTGTAGCAACTTTTACTTCGCCGGTGAAAGAATACGCCGGACGGCGCTGCGGCGTATTTTTGTATTAAAGAAATAAAACAATTTAGAAAATATCCGTTTGAGAGTACAAAAAGAAAAGACTTAAATTTGCCGCTGGCATCGGCATCGAAAGTGAAGTAACGATAGTCAGCAAAAAATAAAAATATCGATGGTTCTGTCAATTGTTTCCAGCTCTACTTTCTGTTCCACAATGTCGCAAGCCATCGTGCAGCTGAACGAAAAAAAAATTAAAAAAAAAAAAAAGAGTTTTGGAATGTGTGACAGAATGACAGAGTCCTTTATCCTTCCACAGGCAGTAAATCAAATAAATGAGTTCCTTTTTTGTTAACGTTACACATCACATAATAACAAATCTTTGCAATTTTGTTTTTGTTTTCAAAACAAGAAATTCGACAAAACAATTAACCACAATGATTACAAGCGGACTATTGCAAACTGAGAACGAGCCGTTGATCACTTTGATACTTTCCTTTCTTCGGTTAATTGAATTTGCAAATTGTATAACGTCGGATGAGAGAACGTTGCTGAACAAACAGTTGTTGCGTGCAGAATATCCTTTGAAGAGCAAAAGCTGCCCCATTGAATTTATAAAATTGAAAATCATTTCAATATTTTGGCAAACATCTGCTCCTTTGAAAAGGAAATAGTATGTATTGGAGACCCAGTGTTTGTGTGTGTGTATGCTTGTGTACCGATTTCTAATATAAAAAATATCTTTTAGCAGAAAATACAAACTTGCAATATCATGCCTTCTTATTTGTACGATAAAGCTGTTGTTGTTGTTCAGTTTAGTTGAGTATTAAAACTCAGAATCTTTAAATTTTTATTTAATCATTCGCCGTATTGTTCGAATATAAAAGAGTTTTCGAATGGGACTTTTTACAAAACGTCTTTATTTCGTACGCTAGTGTGCGTGCAACAAAAGCAGAAATATTTGAAATTTTTATTTGAGGAGCAGATTCTTGATATTTGCATTTGAACAAAGAAGAATAAGATCACATTGAAAGGATTAAATGCGAACTAATTTATTCCAGTTTTTCAAAATATTAATTTTGATTAGGAGCTGAAAAAGAACTACAATATTTTCTACTGTTGCCAACAGAACAGTTTTAACAGAACAGTAAAAACTTTACTGATTGTCAAAGAATTTTCAAAACTCTCTTCGACTTTAGGCATTAAACACAACAACGACAGCAGGCCACAGACTGCAACTTGTCAAAAATAGAATACATGAGCGTATATGAGAATGATTATTTTTACTACTACAGGCAACACGGCTACGGGTTGTTGTCCATGCTGTTTTTGTGGTTGTAGCCAAATTAAACTAATTTCTATTTGTTGTGTTGCCAGTTTAATATAAATAAATTCAAAAAGAAACAACAAATTATATTTTCTAGCTAATGAAATGATTTCTTGTCATATTCTGTGGACTTTAAATATATTTTATTGGAATAACACTATTTAAGAGTATTGAATATATGAAAGCGGCTACACTGGCGTTTGAAGAGAATTGTACTATAAACAACAACACATGGTTATTGATTTGGTTGTGTCGTTTTAAAAATAATTAAGTAGCTGACTACGAGGCAACGATTGTAGCCAACGGCTTTTGTAGTCGGTGTTCGTGTAGCCTGCTGTCGTTATTGTGTTTAATGCCTAAAGTGTACGTTCTTCCAAACTCAACGAAGTTCGAAAATTCGAAGATGGTTTGAATAATAGACTGAAGTCAAATTTATACCTCCATGGCTACAAAAGAGTTATGTAAAGTATTAAATTGCCAAACTCTTAAAAGAAAAATGAAACTATATAATTTCGATGCGAATGAAAGAATGGGCAAACAATTTTGTACGTCACTTTCCCAAACATAATTTTTTTATTTGGTCCATAATTTGTTCGCCGAACAAACTTGCTGAAATTCAGACGTTACATTGTCTTTTAAAATGTTTCGAATTTGTATGAAAAGTATAAGCGAATAGATTAAAAGAGAGCAAAGAGAGTATATATATTTAAAAACTCGTTTTGGTCCATGTGTAAACTTCGCTAACGCAAAGTGATTAACACTATTGGGGCCGAAATTTCGGACACGTTGACATTTTAATCAAGTCAAAGGCAAAAGTTGTTTTGCGAATATAAAAACATTTTTAGGGTTCTGTTACTTTTACTCATCAGGTTAGTTTGAAAAGAGGGAGCAATTAAGTTACTCCAGTTCGCTACGAATTACTCTCATGTCTCTATGGCATGTTGTGTACTGTTATTATAAAGTTGAGGACACTTCCCCGTATAGAACCAGGCTTCCACATAAAATATCCGTTATCTGGTAGATTTTCAGAGTTGAATCTTTATCTTCTGATACCAATTGTGGAGTTTGTTTTTCAATATCTGAAATACTTTCGCGTTTTCATTCTCGCCAGCTTATCCGTCTCTTGGTTTCAGCCTCTAGAATATGTACTGCTGGCCGAAGTTTTGGACACGAGAGGACGATGTCTTAGATCCCGATTTCTCTCGGTCATAAATGTTTTCGGTTATAATGAAAAATCACGAACACTAGCTAATTGGATATATATATGTATATATATATATATATATATATATATATATATATATATATATCGATCGATAGAGCCGTTTAGAAGTTATTAAAAAAAATTTTAAGTTTTTCTTGAAATCTACCGGTTTGAATCAGCTCAAATTCACAGAACGCCATCAGTTTGTTTTAACCCTTTCACCCCGGAGTTTTTTTGCGAAACCTGATAGCATATTTTCAATTGTGAAGTCAAATACAATTACAATACAAAAATATAAGACGTTGGGGGCACTTGAGAATTAAAATATCCTTAGCATTATCCTGGGACATATAATCCCAATAACGCTTTTCGGTGGGACATTACACATCAATTTTGTATTTGTAAACCTCTTTGGGATCATAGATCCCACTTGATAAACTTGTTGGGACAATATGTCCCAATGAAAAGGAAAATATTCTACTACTATACAGTTTGAAAATGTTTTTGTTTTGATATATTAAAAATAATATTCCCTTACTTACTTTTCGCTTTTATATAATTATGTGAGTAAAACAACAAGAACTTCTGCGTTTTTGACAAAATAAAAACTGAATCTGACCAAAAAACAAGTGACTCCATGCAAATAAAATGCACACAAATTATGCCCGTTATAACTTAACACAGCAATTTTTCAATTTAATTACAAGTAAACATTCTAGCTTTATTGGGATATATTACATAAGAAAAACAAAAGTTATGAAGTAGGGAACGTTACTGGGATATATAAACCCAGTAGGGGCGAAAGGGTTAAATCGGTCAAACCGTTCCAAAGTTATAAGCGGATCACATGCTTAAACACACACACGCGCGCACATACATACAGACATAGTGACGGGTTCTTAGAATTAGCCAGTGTAGCTTTCTTCGAGATCTGATGAGAACTCGATTGCTTCAGAACGGGATTTTTTTTAAATTTTCTATTTTCGTAGCGGGAAGTATGCGTATTGTTAGGCCGTTCCCTCCGGGGGGCACAATAGGCAGCTTGGTCAGTCGTAACTCCTTGTTGCAGTGCTTTCTGGGGAAAATATAAGAAAATTAGGTGGAAGAATACCTGGGTCCCGTCATACAATGGATCAAAAATTAATAGGTGGTGGCAAACCTATATTGGCTTCACCTGCGAGGCATAACCAGTTTCCTTACACTGGTACCACGGGATCTGGTTGAGCACCACAGATGAGACTTTGGTTGATTCTGTGGCCAGATATTGGTTGAGGTCTCTTAATGAGTCCACGTGGTGGATGTGGTTTAATACCAAGAGTCGCTGGTAGAGGTGTCAGAAAAGGGTTGATGTTCCGGCATATGTACTATGTTGGATGTTAACAAGAGTTAACAAGGGTTAAAGATAGGCCCGAACACCTTAACAAGGTGTATGAAGTTGGTATATATGGCGATACTAAATGATTAAGATTGCAACCTGTGTGTCCTCGAGGGACACTCAGGTGGCCCCTGAGGGCGACAAGGTTGGTGGTGAACATTAATTTCACCCGGTGTTAGGACCACCGTCGGATAGGCCATAATGGTAGGTGCCGACGTTAATCTAAGACACAATCTGTTAGTCCGTTATCAACTCCTTTAAGCCATTTTATCTGATTTCATTATCTTAAAAGTGCGGTAATTTAAGACTTTTCCAAAATTGCTAAATCTAAAGCCAAGCGAAATTTTGCAATTTGTCTTAGACAACTCTTTCGATTCGATCTCAAAAACTGATATGCAAGTGAGAACTGAAAAAAAAAGGGTACCCAAACAGAAATGGTCCGCCACTTTTCCTCACGCAAAAGACAAAACGTTATTTAATTTATTTCTTCTCAAATTCAAACTGTAACAATTCTTAAACAACGCAATTGAAATGGAATAAAGTTAAGGCGTAACTACCAACATCCTTTTGATTGTAACTCAAACTCTTCGAATAACTTTAAATTAAAATGACGCATTTCGTTTGAACGCACATTGAAAATGTTCGTGAAGCTGCACAGAAAAAGGAAACTTCTTCAAAACTCTTTTCATGTGTGTGAGGACGCACAAAATGATAGAAGGACGCAAACATACAAAAAAAAGTTTGTACTGTCGTCGGATAACAACCCTTAAAGTATTTCAAATAAATGTAGTATAAATGCGTGCACACAGATACATGTGCACCCATACATGCACGTACATACTCATTTACACACGTGCGTGCATACATGCAAAGATAACTCTCGTTTTGTTGCCAGCTGAACGATGAGGTAAGAAGTATTTGCAATTCCATAATTATATGTAAAATCGTTTTATACTGTTCTTGATGATAACCTGGATATACTAAAAGCCTTATGCATAAAAAATATTTTATGGTTATAAGTTGCTTATTAAACAAATTTCCTATAGAAACTTTGTGTCATAAGCAGCATATCAAGCATAGTGTTTTTTTTTTTTTGCCAAATAACTTTCGAATAAATATATTTTTCGATCATTGATCATTTTCGGTTATCCGTTCGTCAGAAAACAAATCGAAATAAGTGATAGCGGAAGTTGCAGGGATATCCTTTAGGATCAGCCATTTTCTGTGGTTTTGAGGGTGACACTTTACCGGATATATCACATTTGAGAGTTTTGAAGTGCTATAAGCACTTCACAATACCACTGTGGACCCATATTAAGTAAATCATTGCCATGTTGTTATTGGCTCAGTAGCCATTAAGTCAAAGATAAAAGTTTGTCAGTAGCGACTTCATTCATTGTGAATGGCCCATAACAACCCTGAACTCATAATTCCACACGGTGTCGTTGCCACATGATCAAACTTAACATACGAGGAGAAAGCGATTGTAGATTTTTAATGAAGGGAAAATATCAAATATGTGGCACGCCGACAGTCGCTTACTTTTGATTTTTTGATAGTAGCGAAATATCCCCAATTAGCATAATCATAATATTCTTCACAATTAAACAATGCAATTGTTGTTGTACGAGTGTTTTGTTATACTCATTTGCAAGAGATCTGCCTTCTCGCACTATTTAATCCTTGAGAGTTTATGGCACACAATTTTTAATTTCTCAATGAGCTAATACTAAAAAAAATTGAAAATCTTTGAAAAGAAAATTACTCCTTGCTGTATTTGATTGTCGTCGTAATATTTTGTTTAACATTTCCCGCGCTATTTCTTTTTTTGATTTATTTGTTCATATAAAATTCGTCCTCTTGAGGATGTGGAAATTTTTGTGATCTTTTGAATGAGATGAAAATGAAAGGGATTATTTATGTTAATTTTATGAAACTCTTTTTTTTTTGTTTGCATTATTGGGATGTTGCTTATTTTAATATTTATTTATGTTGCGGTTGATATATACGACAGTATTTATTATGATATACGGCAGCGGCCTAGTTCAAATGTTTACCCAAATTAACAATAAAATTTTTATGTGCTTTTAATTATTTGTTGAAATCTAAAAACAAAGAATATATAAAATTGAGTAGGGAAGTTCTATGGAAAGTACTAAAATTTTTCAATCAAGTCGATCGTTTGGGTAGCTTAAAGCATTAAACACAATAACAACAGCAGACTACAGACTTGAAAATATGCTGTTTTATTATACAAAAAGAAACAACAAACTATATTTTCTAGCTAATGAAATGATTTCTTGTCATATATTGTTGACTTTAAATATATTTTATTGGAATAACACTATTTAAGAGTATTGAATATATGAAAGCGGCTACACTGGCGTGTGAAGAAAATTCTACTACAAACAACAACACATGGTTATTGATGTGGTGGTGTCGTCTTAAAAATAATTAAGTAGTTGACTACGAGGCGACGATTGTAGCCAACGGCTTTTGTAGTTGGTGTTCGTGTAGCCTGCAGTCGTTATTGTGTTCAATGCTTAAACATCACATTTTTCTATTTTTCTTTGTTTTTTTCTACAAAATTTATATAAATTCGAAAGTATTTATTTATTGAATTAGCATTACAAAATAATTATAAAATAAATTAATTGCAACGAATATGCAAGGACTAGTCGTATATACTTAAACGAATATATTTTTCCTTATTGGTCTTATATATTTTCTTCCATTGTACTCAACAATTTACTAAATACATGCCAATGCACAAGTGTGTATATGCGTGTGGGTGTGTGTGTGTGTGTGTCCGTATGTAAACGTTGCTTGTGGTTGATTGCTAAAACTACGCTTGATTTGTTTTAGCGTTTCATTTACATACACGAGTTTGTGCGTCGGTCAAAGCCAAGTTTTTGTTTCAATACCATTTCACCATTAAATTAAATAAATGTTTATTTACCACTGGTAAATAACTACAAACAAAGAAGCTAAAAGTTTCAAGTTCATTTACAAAAATCATTCTCAAGAATGAAGAATGTTGCCAAGCAGAGACTGCAAATCACGATTAATTTCAAAATTTAAGGTGCAAAACTCAAACTAAAGGGGAAGCGTTAAGAGCACAAGTGATACACCATAATAATCCTTTTTAGGTGGTCAACCTTTAGATCGCCAGCTGTGACTAAACAGTTAATTAGAAGTCTCAACTCCTTTTGTTCCTATGATCTTGAATTTAATCAGCGGCGAGAGTAACTGCCTATTTCACGATATCGCAGGACTACTTTCTTTCGTCAAATAACAGTTCAAACAAAAACAATTTATAAATTGTTGCTTTTGTTTCAAATGTAATTGTACGAAAGAAACAACTCTTGGGCATTGTGAAAGAGGCAGTAAATGTTTAGTAGATGTGTTGGTATTATTTTCAAGTACAGTGCGCAAAATAATAAATGAAACTGCGAATACTCAACGTCTGTTGAGTACATAAAAGTGAAGCAGCATTCTAATTGGGGTATTCACACTTCGTGCTATATAGTCATATTGTCATAAAGTCATAAAATTTTAGACCTGTTTAAAAATAGTGTCGTTGTGCTGCATATAAAAAAGTCATAAAATAATAGCACTCTTTCAGGTATGTTTTTGTGTTGTCATAAAATTCTCTAAAGATCTGAGTCGAACGGCTGAAAATCTTTAGGAGAGACGGCGATAGTATATGTTTGCCGCCGTTACTTATATATGATTCACGACTAAGAAAAGGCTAAAAAATTGTTTATACATGTATGTCTGTACATTAAATCACATTTTTATAACATAAAAAATATTGAAAGAGCTCTAAATCGCAAAAACTAAATATATACAAGTGAAATATTTTTCTCGTTTAATTTACGTAGCTGGCAGCCACTAAACGTTTTTCCGTACGCCGCCCAAAAAAAAATTTATTCAGCTCATAGCAAGGCAGCAGCTGTTAGAGTTTATATATACAAATTTATTTAGCAGACCAAGTTATGACGGGTTGTTCCCACCTGTCATATTTTTCGTGCTATTATTTTATGACTAATGACCAGGGCAACCAAATTTATGATATATCATAATTTTTTTTCTGCATGTCTTACAAACATATGAGGTAGTTATTTATCCGTTTCAGATATTTTTAGGAATTTTGGCATCGATTTTTTAGAGCATATTTTGCCCTTAAGGGCATATGTTGGCATATTTTACTTTTAAGAGCATATTTTACTTTTAAAAGCAACTTTAAGAGCATATTTTACTTTTAAAAGCAACTTTAAGAGCATATTTTACTTTTAAAAGCAACTTTAAGAGCATGTTTTGCTTTTAAAAGAGCATTTCTTGCAAAATTTTTGTTATGACTACATTCCAACTATTTTTAATGTGTACTTGAATAATTTACAACCAGGTGGTGTTCATCTAATCGACTACGGCGAACTGAATTCGCCACTGACATAACCAAAGCGAATTGAATTTTGCGGACTAGTATAATGTATATCTTATTCTATTTATGTATATAAACACGTTGGGCCTCAGCTTCTTGGTTGTTTAATATTTAAGTTTTAAACACCAACAATTTTTCAAATCGTTAAAAGAAAAGTTCTTCGAAAATCCGGTAAGCCGCCGCCGGAACTTTCTCTGCCACCTGAACAAATAACAACTCGTTGGAGTACATGGATTGAGGCTGTAAATTATTATGCTACCAGTAACGAAAAAGTTTTGACAGTTTTAGATAGTTTAACAGATGATGCTCAATCGATTAAAATTGCCAAAGAAGCTTTACGTAAATCTAAAACAAAAACAGATTTAGTTTTTATTGCATCGAATTATGGATTTATTGGCAACAATATCAAAAAATTTCAAACTGCTGGTATTTCCCTAACTGAGCAAATAAAAATACTGAACGACACCGTTAAAAAGATCGACAATGTGCCTGACTCCGATTCCAAGCATATTCTTCAAAATAAGTTAAAACAAGTTATGGATAAAAACAAAGGCCTTGAAACAATAAAAAATATTTGTAGTCATCTGAATGGTTCTAAAGCAAGCGCAACTTCAGAATATGATGTGGGCGAAGTTTTTTTAAATATGCTCCAATGAATTCAGCGGATGTAGAAAGAGGTTTTTCTTTTTATAAAAGTATTTTTAGAAGCAATAGACGGAACTTTCTTTTTGAGAATTTAAGTCAACACGTCGTAATTTATTGCAATTCCAATGTGAATTAAGCTAATATATTTCACGGACTTATACTTGTACAAATTTGCTTACAAAGTAGTTTTTAATTCGTATTTTATATTACACAAATTAGTATGTCATATGTGTTTAGCATATGTTGTCTTAGACATGTCATATATTCCTAAAGTAACAAGTTATTTAATGAACTCCCTAACATGTTTATTTTTTCATTATTTCTTAAATAAAATCTTATATAATTTTTTAATTATATAAAATTATAATAAATATAATATATATTTATATATGATATAAAAAAATAAATCAACTTTAATAAGTTGAGAAGTTTGAAACTTTGCAAAACTGTGGTTGAAGTCTACTGACGATTTGGTAAAGAGCGCCAATGAAATGCATATAGACATTGCTTAACCACCCAACAAATAAATTTCATAAAATCTTATATTTTTAAGAAAAACAAAACTTTTTAAAACGCTTTTTTAAAGCATATTTTTGGTTGCCCTGCTAATGACTCTATGACTACAGTGTGAATCCCCCAAATGTATTTTGTTGCTGTCATTTTTGCCATGGACCATGACTTTACACGAACAACAACTGCTTTGACTGTTGTAGTCGTTAAGTTGTCCTCTCGACCCCCGAGTGCCGGTCCAAGTGAGAATGTAAAATATGAGTAAATGATAGTCCTACGCGCAGGTCTTTTAAAAATGTTGTCTAAATTAACTTAAACAAAAAATATAATTGGCCATAAACGCAATAGACGCCTTCCCTGGGAAACCATCATAGAAATCCCATTTATGTACATCATTTAGGGATACTCGCCTCCTATTCTGTGAATAGGCAGAGTAGGCATAGATTTTTGTCAGTGTATATTCAAAGTGGTTTCTTAAAAAAGTTCTTTTTCCAACTTTCCGTTAAGAAAATAAAACTAAAAAATATCGGATAATTATTGGTTTTACCCTGTTTGGTGAAAATCGACTTCTCATCAGATCTGAAAGTTCTGAATTCCTAGGAAGCCGCCATGACTACTCCTGGCAGTGGGTCACCATTTCTGGGCTTGGAAAGCAACAAAGCACTTCAAACTAAAATTAGCGGAAAGTTACAGGGATGGCCTTTAGTGTCAACCATTTTCCAAATTTCGTTCCTTATTTCAATAGGGGTTAATCCTACGTGGTCTACCATTTGTCCTCAAATAAAATTAATGTAATTTTCATTTGTTCAAACTACCAGGTCAATGAATTACCAGAACAATGCAACAATACAAATAACAACAGAGAATTTCTTGTTGTCAAAGATAACTGGCTAAATAACTAAGAAAAACCCGTTTGTGGCTTTGCGCTTATGCTTTTTTACAACAACAAACAGCAGAATGGTAAACAGAATAGATATAATCACGCCGAGACATGCAAACAACTTTTGAAAATTTGATCTCAAGATTTTTGTCGATCAAAATTCAACCCTTCAAATTTGATCCTGTTGTTTGGCCATGAACTTTGCATTCATTTGGCATAGCGATGCCACCTTACAATTATTACATCATGGTTCAGACTTTTACTTGTATTATTACATTTTATAAATCAAACAGTGGATTAGGAAGTGATGGGAATATGGATCACATATCTTATGTATTAAACACATTCAGAACAGCAGACTACAGACTACAACCTGTGAATGATTATTTTCACTACAACAGGCAACACAGCCACTGGTTGTTGTCCCTGCTGTTTTTGTGGTTGTAGCCAAATTAAACTAATTTCTATTTTGTTGAGCGACAATGAGTAAATTAAATGTTGCTAATATAATATAAATAAATTAAATTATTGTAGACTTGAAGATATATTGTTTTATTATACGGAAAGAAACAACAAACTATATTTCCAAGCTAATGAAATGATTTTTTGTCATATATTTTATTGGAATAACACTATTTAAGAGTATTGAATATATGAAAGCGGCTACTCTGGCGTTTGAAGAGAATTCTATTACAAACAACAACACATGGTTATTGATTTGGTGGTGTCGTCTTAAAAATAATTAAGTAGTTGACTACGAGGCGACGATTGTAGCCAACGACTTTTGTAGTCGGTGTTCGTGTAGCCTGTTGTCGTTATTTTGTTTAATGCCTGAGGGACAAAGAGCAGATGCAATGTTGCCAGTATAATATAAATAATTAAAATTATTGTAAACTTGAAAATATGTTGCCTTGTTTGACAATGAGAAGCGGCTACACAGACGTATGTACAGATATACACTACAAATAGCAACTCATCATTATTGATTTGGTGGTGTCTTCTTCAAAATAATTCAGTAGCTGACTACTTAGCGACAATTGCCGCTAGCGGCATTTGTAGTCGATAGCCTGCTGTGGTTAATGAGTTTAATGTTTTAATGTTTTTCCGGGCAGAACCGATTGTTATAGAAGGAGAGCCTTATGTTTTTAGAGTAGAGGAGTTCTGAATATATAATATTTTTGTACATCCTTAACCCTGGATGGTTACTTTTCATCGAATCAACGAAGCTCATTCGCTCTTTATCATATAACTCTTTCATTTTGCTCGAATTCGTATCGAATTTTAAAAGAGAGAGAGAGAGAGAGAGAGAGAGAGAGAGAGAGATATAGTTTTTATGTTACATTTTATTTTATTATTTTTGTTTTTTTCTTTTGTTATTTTTGAATGAAATACTTAATAAAAATATTTTTGTTAACTTTTGATTTCAAAAATTGTTCCGCTAGAATTATTTTTAAAAGTTGTTCGCCGATTCAAGGAAGAGTATCCAGAGTATTCAGGGTTAATGAGGTAAATTGGGATATAATATTCAAATATGCATCGTGTTTGTGTTTTTCGCGACCAATTCCATTATTGAACTCAATCAATCATATAAAGTTTTATTTAAGTAATTGTTCAATTAACACTTAATTGTCTGCAAAAATTAGCACAGTTTCGTGAACAAACGAAAACATACTAAGAAAGTTAGTCAAGTTGTGGATAGAGACAATAAGAGAAATGAAAAAAAATATTTGAGCCAAGTTGAAGTTAACTTTGATGATATTAAATTGATTAATAATTTTACTTAATTTCATTTTGTATATGTGAACAGCAGCGTTGTCAACTTTTGAATTTCAAAGACCACTGAAACCAAGAAAAAAGGGAGTATTATTGTCATAAAAGCACTGAGTTAGAAATGCTAAATTTTATTTAAAAAAAAAACTATATTTAATTTAAGAAAAGAAACACAATATAAAATTTATTCTGGTGCAAGACAAAATATAAAACAAGAACCACTATTTAATGTGGTTTTTCTAATCGAAACATTTTGGCTATAGTGTTTGCTAAAACTATGAAAATGATTAGTTTTCATCAGTCAAAAAAAGAAATCTCCGCCATTTCTAAGGAAAGCTACATTTTTCATATCCCCGAGCTGACCAAACTTATGCACAGGAGTTTTATTACAGTTAAAAAACTGAAGAATTCTATAACTTTTTCGCAAAATAGCCCACTGTGCGAGGTTTACCTTAGATAAATAATATTTCATGTATAAACTATTTTACAACTTCGATTTAAATTAAATTATAATTCACAGAACAGTATTCGAAAGTCAAGTCCCAATTAATTATAATTTATTTCGATATAACAACGAGAGTTTGACATTGAATACCTAAGAAAAGCTTTGCTTTTGGTTTATCTAAAAAAGAAACACGTTAAATTCAATCTAAGAGAAGAGAGTCAAATTATGAATAAAGCAAAAGTTATCATAGTTGGCAATCTCATAAATTGTATAAAAAAGATAGTATATGGAATAATAATGCCTGAAAGAAGACAAAAACACACTCATACACTCAAGATACTATTCTTTACAAGTAATAAATCAACAAAAAAAATTTATAAATTATGAAAAACGCGATCATACAAAACAACAGTTTTATTGTTCAACAGAAGGAAAAAAAAATAAGTAAATAACTTGCATGACATCTGGCAAATCAAGGATAATATCAAGGTGAAGGAATGTAAAGGATGGCATATGAAGTAAATACAAAAGCAAATTGGAACAAAGACAAAGAAATACACAAAAAAATATATTAAAAAATATCTTAAGAAAAAAACCAAAATATATATCAACCAACTCAAAGAAGAAAATAAAACAGAAGCTGAAATGCTAAAAGATGAAGGAAGAATATTCAAAAGAACCACTGACAGTGAATGAACGAACTAAGAGTAAGAATGACTAAACAAGTCCTTTTTGTTTGTGTTATTATTTTCACCAAACAACAAAAGGATCTCTTTTATTTTAGAGAAAAGAAGGAGCAGTCTTTAAGTGGATGAATGCAAAATAAAACTGGTTTATGGGATGGAATAAAAGCTAAACAAAAGGAACCATCGAATAGAAAGCGTATTTTGAAGGCAGATGTTGAAACAGCGATATAAAAAATTTTTTAAATATCGTGAAATAAATTAGTTTGAAAGTAAGCTGAAAGGTGAAAAGCATTTGCTAAAACTTGACAACAACACCTTGAATTATTTTTCAAAATCGATATTGCAAAACTATGAAATGGGGACCGTCACGATCAGCTGTTGTTAAAGTAAAATTTATACGATTATTAAGCAATTGTATGTTCTCGTATAAGACAAACACAATTGTTTTCAGTTCTTTAATTAAAATTAATTTAAAAAATATGCGTTAATTTTAGTAGAATTTGCAATTTTCCTGGTTTTCACAGGATGACCGTCCTCTCAAGTAATTTTTTATATTTTTCTATAGTTAGTTGTAACATTTTTAGTAATAATTCTTATGTTTTTTGCTCATTTCCATATGTAGTTCTGAAATGATTTAATTTGCATGATTTTATTTAAAAAATATCATACTTTCTGCTGTATAAAAGGATATCAAACTGGCAAAGCAGCTTCAACAGGTAAAGCCAGAAATACCTTTTGAAATTATACATTTAAGCTGTCAGTAAATTGGCACGTGTAGCAGAAGGCTTTGAAGAACATGTTTCTAAAGTCCTGGTAAAGTTTTCAAAAAGAAAAAAGAAATCATCTATAAAAATGAACAGCTGTATGTTGAAGAATCAAAAGGATCTACTTGATGCATATTCAAACACACATACACACATTCAATAATTGAGTACCTTGTGGATACATACATACGCAGTCGTACCACACGTGTTGCTTATTAATAAAAGTGATTATGAACGTACACCAAGACCTCGATTTGCGTTGCCTATCTACAATTCGAACACGGTGCTTCGCTTTCTATTTGCACTGGGGGCTTTTTACAGAAGCCATGGAAAATACATCTGAACTTTTAATTCTGACGGTAAAACGGAGAACTCGTTTGTAACATATCATGTCAATGATGCTTTCTCAGGGGCACATAATGCAACGATAATTTATATCTGAATTGACGTGATTATTTATTAAGTTGATAAGGAGAAGAAACTAACCAATGGGTAAATATACCCATGATTTCTCAATATTAAATATATGAAAACGTAATCACATGACTTGTATTATCCAAAATATATAGTTTAATTATAAGTTTCTAGTGTTTGGTGCAATAAATTCGATGTGAGTGCATTTATAGGGGAAGCACTGATTTGATTTGCATACTTTCGACTTGCGTCGCTCTCCTCCATTCCCACTTAACGACGCCGATTAGTTGGTTAGTGTACAAACAGATATTGTATATGAACAGTGTAAGACGTAAGTAACCATGCGACTTAATAATTTAATAACTAATTTAAATGCACTTTAGGGCGAAACGAAACTGGGGCTCGTTGAAGGCCAATGAATACTAGGTAGCCTTATCAGCATACGGCAAAATCAGCTGTTTTAAAACGAATTTAGCTAATTCACACCCCAACCGTCAAAAATAAAGTTTTTTTTGGCATATGTGTTGATTACTATATATATATATATATATATATATATATATATATATACAAATACATACATACATACACACAGTATATATGTGTTAAATTCCAGCTGTTTTGCATAATGCATGTCACCAGGCTTATTACGAACTATTCGTATAGCGAAAAGTTCATTAAAAACGTGTTTTACTGTATATGTTTTAGAGTAATAAAATGTAATTCACAATAGTAATAGAAAGCAAATTACGATAAATTATTCTCAATGCCGCTAATAACCAAAGCACCGGCGTTTGAAATATGTAAACAAAATCTCAGCTGATTCCTTTTTCATTATTTTTGTAGTACAGAATGCACCATGAACTTTAAAAATATGCAAATAAGCGAAAAGCTAATACCTGCCAATTACCTACAAATAGCTGTGGAGTCTCAGAAATCAAAGGAAGTTCAAGTAAGAACTCTTTTGGAAAAGGTATAGGTATAGGAATGGATATTAAATAACCATCACTAGTAAACAAATTTACGTACTTATCTTTAAAGCGTTCACTACCACCAGATGGCTGGAGCGATGATCTAATAGAGTATACGGTTCAACAACTGGCTCAACTAGATAGTAACAATTTTCCTCATAAAGCAGGATTGGGAGAAAGGGAAGCGCGTATTGCTTGCAGTAAGTTACTAGGATGATGTTGTTTTTGTGCTGGTTTAGATTGAGCCGTAGATCTATTTTAGATTCTTTTATTATATGATTAACTCAATTGTTACAAACTATGCATAATGAAAAATAATTTTATAAACGACGCGATATTAACGATAGGGATACAACTAAGATTGAAATAAAATACATCCTTTTTGTTTCAAACATTGGCCAATTTTGTAACAATATACAAATTTAGTTTATTCAGAGGAAAATAATTTTTCTTATCTGTAGCTATAGTTATTATATTGACTATTATAATAATTTTATTATATTATTATATTTTTTTTGTTAGTTAAAAAGGTATCCATTTAAAGTAAATCAATATTTAACTTTTACCACATTTTCAATTTAGCGCCAATAGAACTCATCAAATATATTTGAAAACTTTCAGATCTTGTTGCGCGACGTCACTATAATTTCGGACATGGAATTGGCAGGTCTGGTGATTTGTTGGAAGCCCAACCTAAAGCAGTTGGTTCGACAATATTATCACAATTAACAAATGCCATGCTTTTGGACCTTATACATGCTATAGGCATTCGAAACTGTCAAAGTTGTTTCCTGTTACCTCTGGCAACAGGAATGAGCTTATCTTTATGCTTTATGAGTCTTCGAAAACAACGCCCAAAAGCTAAATATATTATATGGTCCCGTATAGATCAAAAATCTTGCTTTAAAAGTATTACAACATCAGGTTACGTACCGATTATATTAAATACAGTGAGAAAAACAGACCAGAATGGGCTCTTTACCGATTTGGAATATTGCTGTAGGATACTAGAATCTGTACATACGGAAGAAATTTTGTGTATCATGTCGACTACAAGCTGTTTTGCGCCACGAAATATGGATGACATTGAACAGTTAGCAAGAATGGCTGACAAATATGCCATACCTCATGTTATCAATAATGCTTATGGCTTGCAATCATCGTATATATGCTCACGCATACAACAGGCAAGCCGTGTGGGGCGTATTGATTTGTTTGTACAAAGCACCGACAAAAATTTAATGGTGCCGGTTGGTGGAGCTATAATAGCGGGGTTTAATAAGGAAATCGTACATGAAGTAGCGAAAGCATATGCAGGTAATATTTTCATTTATTTTAATAGAAATAGACTAATCGGATGCTTTGATTTGTCAGGTCGTGCCTCCAGCTCACAAACATTAGATGTTTTTATGACTTTGCTATCTCTGGGTAAAAATGGTTATTTAAAACTTTCTCGAGAACGAAAACAAACATTTAACTACCTAAAATCTCGCCTGCATCATTTTGCAAATACTTACAATTTATCTCTTATATGTGGATCATCAAACCCAATTTCCATGGCGGTATTTTTCGATCACCGTTCAGAAGATAGCCTAACAAAGCTAGGATCCATGTTATATACACGAGGAATTTCGGGTACTAGGGTAGTTGTTAAAGGATCCAACAAAACTATAGATGGTTATGAATTCAAAAGTAAGTTTTATATAAATTTCGTGTAGTTTTTGCTTATTCTAGAACTTATAGGTTGGGGGAGTCATGAAGATCAGGATGGACCTTCATATTTGACGGCTGCTGCCTCTTTAGGCTTAACAACATCTGAAGTCGACATCTTTATTAAAAAACTTGAAGAATGCTGGAAGGATTTTCTAAAACAAAAGACTTACAAATCTCCAACACAATTTGAAACAAATATTTAAAGCTGTGGTTTTGCCTCATTTAAAACTGTTATTCATCAAAAATACGATTTATTTTTGTTTCCAATAAATAGTGTACAAGCAGTTATTAATAAGTTATTACTTGTATTAAAACATAATTTCAAATGGATTTAAATTATAACGCCTTTCCCATACTTGACAGGGGTGTAGTTATTTGGTATTAACTTAACAGCTGATTACAACTAAATGTTAAGAAACAAAAGCCAAGTGTATATTTACATACTTTGAAGAAAATACTAGCTGACATTCTCTTTATTTCTGTCGATAAATAAAACTTGACAAACAATTGACCAATAAATTAATAACAGAAACTATATGTGTGCCGTTCTGTTTACATATATTTAACTTTATAAAAGTAAAAGTATTTTAAATATAAAAGACGTTCTTGTATGAAATTACTACAGCAATAAAGTGTAAAGGTAAGCAAACTGAAATAAGAAACTTGCAAATATTTTAGTCAAACAATATTAAATATGTATGTATATGCATTTCACAAAAATTTCTAGGCTGATTAATATATGGTAGTGCACTTTATTAAACAAAATTTCGGCGTTAAGTATAAATACATAAGTGTAAAAACATAAAGTTTAGCACAAGATGTAAACAAGTGAGTCATTTCAAAAAAATATTTTATTGAAAACATCTCCCCAGTTATCATTGTTAAAATTTGTAACTACTTCTCTACGATAAGAAAGAAATTTCATCAATTTATGATATTATACGTCATAAGTTAAAATCATTTGCTTGTAACCGCTACGTTTCGTTTTATTATACACGCTTGATGTTCCCATTTGCAGTTCATATAAAAAATATTTGTTACTGAACTTTAAACCTTAATGGGAAGTCGTAGAGGCATATTTTTTCGAATTAGTCTAGATTGTGGATAAATCAAACATCTTTAACAACTTGCAATTCAATGATTATCTGAGGACAGTATTTCTGTGCTGAATTCTAGTTAATGAACGATTAATTCGTTTATCGAAAATTTTTCAGTTTGCTGAATTCATTGAAAAGAAGATATTTAAATGCTCGCAAATTCCAAGCATAAATCGAAAATCTATCCTTAATTCATATTAGTAAATATTAACATATAGTTCTTTAAATAATTAATCATAAATAAATGTTTAAACATTTCTACTACCAGTTGGCAACTGAAAATTTATGATTGCAAGGACATCACAAAATTTCAATTGAAATTAATCCTCTCAAGAACATAAATATGTGAAATGTTCATATCCAAAAACATCGGTATTTTAACAGTGAGATCGAAAAGAGGCCTAAGAAAGTTATCGATAGTTGCAGTGACATTTCAATTGTTCCAATTTTAAATGTTTATCGTCAGCCGCATAGTTATAGTAGAAGCGCCCATACTTTGGAGGAGCTAAAAATACTAATGAGGTGAAAAAATTGTGTGTGTTTTTTTAACTTAAATTCAGCAACGTTTACTATAGTTTTAGATAAAAAGTATAGTTTTTATATTAAAAATGGGGTTTCCAATCAAACTTTTTAGATCCATTCATCTTAATTAAAGGTAGGTTTTTATTGGGCATATCAAAAATTAGTCATTAATAGCAACAATTATACCCCTATATATCCAACAACGACAAATAAAGATAAAATAAAGGCCTTCTCGAAACTAAGACTTGGGCACACCACATTCTCTCATCAATACCTATTGAAGGGAACTACTAGACCAAATTGCAGCACACGTAACACCAATCTCACTGTCAAACATGTTCTTGACGAATTCCTGTTTAACTTGCACATACAAAGTCGATGGCCATAGTAGCCAGTGCTCACTTTGTATCCTTTAGTCTTAGAATTTATTCATAAGATTAAATAATAATAATAATATTTCGAACTACCAGCTAACACGATAAAATTATAATAATGGAAAAAGTTTTATATAGTACATAACATTTTCTTCTGCGTTATGAATGATTTCAATTTAATATAACCTTATATAAAGAGGGTTTTAAAACTGAACTGTAGTGCGTACAATAGTCGACTACTGTTATCACAGAAATACTTTAGTTATTTTGAGAACATTTTGGCACAAATTCAATTAAGCCAGCAGAGTTTTCATTAGATTTTCTCATATTGTGTGGAAAAATGAATTATAGTTGTTTTTGGGCAAAGGGTTCATGTATGATGCTGAAGCTGTTCAGTTTAATTTCGTAATTTTCCAAGTATAGTTGTGCTAAAAGGATTTTCAAAATCTAGAATAAATTCATAATTGTTGAAGTAAGAGAAAATGGACTTTAATGCCAAAATAAATAAGGTACGTGGGTAATAATTAATAAAATGCAAAAATATATTGCAACAATTGTATTTGTATTGATAAGAAAAAATAAACAAATAAAATAAAGTGGTACTACAATAATTTAATCCAAATTTTCATATGCAATTCTTAATCATCGTACATAGAACAAATGTTAAACGAAAGTATTGATGCATTCCAATAAAAAAACTTACGGTTCCACAAAAGTTTCCTAGACGAATCGATCATCTGGGCTGTGGAAACTGTTTTAATTTAAATTGAAGTAACAAAAATATTGAAATATTTTCCTTCTTCTAGCTAATAGCCATGACCACAGATGCAGAATTTCTCAGCTCATATGAACAAATCAGGCAGGCCAATAAAATTGCACTTCAGCATATCAATCGTGCTGTCGAATTAGAAGAACAGGAAAAACTAATCGAGGCCATTTCGGCCTACAAAGAAAGTTTAAAATTAATTGAAACTGTGTTTTCCATACCAGTTGGTCTGCCCGACAACACTAATGGTATTGAAGCCGAATGGTCAGATGCTTGCACGACCATACAAAAATTGAAAAGCGCTAAAGTAGAAGTAACCTACAGATTAAAAGTATTGAAACAACAACAACAGACATCTATTGATTACGAGTCCGAGGAAGCTAAAGAGAATGACGATGATTTTAGTGAACCGCAAGCAAAAAAGAAATCTAGTCTTATGGAAAATCCTGCCACATACTATGACATACACGCTGTAAACGGTGGACCACCCAAAACTTATAAACAAATTGCTAAGGATTTGAGAGAGGTTATAGCCGATAAGGATATACTAGTATTGTATGATACTGTGTTCCAGGCTCCAGTGAAATTGTATAAAATTCTGCCAAATGGCGTCGTACAAAAGATGTCGGTAAGTAGTTGAAAATTTTTATACATCATTTTGTAGGAGGGTCACTTCGAAGTTGTAAACAAATAACGGCTCTTAAGCGCAAATTAGCTTCTTCGTAGCCACAACAGATAATGCAGTGCGAACTAACACAATTTAGGGTAGGTACATAAACAGACTTGCTACAATCTGTAATTGAGAAAATAGTACAGGCGTATTTAATTTCAGCACATACATATATCAACAATGACGATATAACAGTGACAACAGTAACCCAGACGTGACAAATTCTTGTATTAACAATTATTTGTTAGATGCTATTATAAATAATTTTCTGGTTAAACATCGGTTGTTATATTCGCGACGCAAATCTCTTGACATATGAGCCAATAGTTACTTTCGATGTGGTCCTCGTCTTTGGTACAACAATTCAATAATTTTAATAATTTTATCAAGTTTTTCAAGCAATCCAAACACATTGATGGATTTCTGTTCAAACTTCCTAAACGCATTAATAAAAGAACAGTTAGTTTCAAAATCTTTCCAATATGAATGCTTATTGTAGAATTTAAAAGTAGATAGATATACATTATCAATATTTATTTTTATATCAGTGAAATTCGAGTGAAACTCAGGGTTGTAATTTAGAAATTTCAAAAGGCTCTAAAGGTGGATTCACTTTTAGCACTTAAGTTAAGAAACAATGTTTTTATATAAAGTTTGATGTACAGATTTCTGCAAGATTTTTCTGTGAATGAATCGTAGGATAGTGAATCATGGGCTTAAGAAATTTCCAACGTAAGTTTGTTGATGAATACTCAATACATTTGCAATATTTCATATTGCAAATTTGCTTTTCCTGATCACTTTTTCGAAATGGTGAATCGTTTCAAAACAACCTCCCAAAAATCTTTAATTAGAAGAGATATTTTGTGGATGCATAATAGCATGTTTCCATTATGAGCAAATTGAGTTGGTTTGTGGAAATGATTTTGAAATGTTTCCATTATATTGTAAGCAATCTTGTGTTAGAATATTCGAAATCAGGTTGACGTTAGTATTATTTGATTAGGTTTCGGCGTATATCCGATGGGTATAAATTTGTATGTAAAGAAATGAAAACACAAGGAATTTTAGTATAATTCAACAAATATAACCTTTTTTATTCCTTGTATTTTTTCGATAATTACCTTGTAAAGGTTTTTGGAAATAATATATAAATAAGCAGTAATTGCTTTACACGAAGTGTAATGATGGCGATCCAAATAGCAAGTAAAGTAAAAGTATATACTTTAAATTCTTTAAGGACACAACAACATTTAAGTACGGTTACCAGTTCACTCGTTGAAGGCCTCAAAGGCTTCCAAAGGATGACTTAAGATTTATTAAAAGCAGAAAAAACAGTGAAACCGCGATTTGACGATTACGTACTTAAACATTGCCGGCCACCTTGCAACAATAAACAAGTTGCAAATGGATAATTATAAATGAGTCATTAAGAACTCCTGATGAATATTCGTAGTATATTAAGTCATTAAGGAGTTCAGTGGAATGTATAATTTAATACATATAAATAAATAAATATATATATATATATATATATATATATATATATATATATACATACATATATAATTTTTTTTTAAATAAGTGGGCCAGGAAGGACCCCGGATGAGTTTTATAAATAATGAGCCAGGAAGGACCCCTGTATTCAACAGTGCTATCACAATTCATTAGGCCGATTACAAACATTTATTATGAAGTGAAAGTAATATTAAAAGAAAACTGAAACGACATTGTCAAAGTAATTTTTCCCTGTAAAAAACACAAAAGGTGGCTTTGTTGAATGTGATAACATGCCTTAAATTAAATTTATTTTTAAATTGGTTTACTGGGAATATGTACATACATCTTATATCTTAAGTCAAATTTTTTCAAGTTACATATTAAAAAAATATTAAATAAAATTAAGTAAAAGAAATTTTGTTCCAAAGTATGGTTTTATAAAAGGATCCGATCAAAAACATCGAAAATAAAGATCACCTTAATGATTATGGTGCATAAGAAGCTAAGTAAAAATTAAGTACATAAGTAGAGCTCAATAGTTAGCTGAATAGAAAATGTCCGGTATAATTAGAAATTAGATACTTTAGTTTAATAGCTTGTAAAGTATTTCTATAACTAATTAATTTAAATTATCAATATGCCAATGTATTGCCTGTTGTTTAAAATTTTAGGGCGAAACATCAATGTCATTGGTGATGTGTACAGTTGGCGATAAATGGAGTCATCTTAATGGCACGTATTTCATACAATGTTCGATGAAAGGCCATGTTACCGAACAACCTTCAACCTCACAAGCTAACGATATGATTTGGATTTATCCATTGATACCAACAATAACATCGTGTTATCGCACAGACTTTGGAGCATTTATTTTTCCAGATTTAGAAACCAATATTGTTGGATCAGCCTTTGGCATAATTCTATCAGCACCACCCGAACTTAATGAAGAACAATTTTCGGACTTGCAACAATTCTTCCTAGACCTTTTAGAGGCGGTTTTGTCTGGTCATATTGAAGAGGTGTCACAGCCTTTAGGTACACGACCCACTAGAGATACAAGTCAGGTGGTATCAAGACATATTGTTACAGCCGCCGACTGTATAGCAAAAGGTTTGGTTAAAGGAGCAGAAAAAACTGGAGAACTCATGATGAAGAGCACACCATATATTATTTCAAAAATAAAGCCGGCTCCAGAAAATCCTACACCGGTTTCAAAAAGTCTACAGACCACAGTAGATGTAGCTAAGGGAGTAACAACAGCTGCAGTGGGTGTCACCGGTTGGGTAGCCAACAAAGTAGGTACAGCTTCAGCAGCTATAGGCAGATTTTTAGCTCCACACGTACAGCATCATGGTGCTAATCTTCTACAAAAAGCTGGCTACGACCAGCAAGAAGCAAATAGTAAAATGGAAGGAGCTTTTACATTGGCAGCTGGAGCTGTAGAAGGTTTCACTACTATAGTAGATGGTCTAGAGAAATCGGCAGCCATTCTTGGCAATAATTTAAGTGAAAATTCAGTTAAAATTATAGAACACAAGTAAATCAATAGATAGATATTCGCGTTCTTAGTTGCACTAGCGACTCTTGGGAATATTAAAGTAAATCAAATTGTATTGTCTTTATTTTCAGATATGGCTCTCCTGCCGGCTTTGTAGCTGCTGATACATTCGATACCTTGGGCAATGCGTTTATTGTCAGTCGCAATGTTAACTACATGCTCCCCAAGGGGATTGCCAAGAAAATGGTGAAAAATACTGGAATGGCTGTCATCGATGAATACAAACAGAACTACAATGAAGGATATCAATATGTGGCTGCTGGAGCTTTATATCCCGACCTAAAAGCTCTTCGCGATAAAGCTGAGAACGATTGCAGCATTAAGGAATTATGAAGAATTTATTAAAAATTTATTTATATTGTATATGCATATGGTATGCATAATTATTTAAGTTGGTTTTTGTTACTAGCTTTAGTTTTTTGTTTCTTTAGGGATGTTATACATAATTGTGTCTTTGGATTTTTAGTGCAAATTCATTAATTTCATAATAAATAATAAAAAAAAGAAGTTTATTTTTTCGCAAAACTTTTTAGTTGTAATATATACTATTGAAACCAGGTTTTACAGAACACTAAAGAAGATAGTTTTTATATTTCATACGCTTACTTTGGGAACTTTGGTCTCATTGGGTAATTCCTAAGGTACTCAGTCTATTAATCCATTAACGTCAATCGCTGTTTTATTAATCTAAAATTGGGTATTTTCATTTAATTCTTAAATTAGTTAATTTCATCGGATCGACCGATTAAAAAAGCCACTAATACCATTTTCTATAATATTTCCGTGGCGTAACAGTTGCTTAAAATACAGCACAAGAACTTTTTTGTAGAACGATCAGTATGATGATTATATAAACAATCCAACCGATATTATTAAAGCATCAAAGGGTCTATATTCGAACAACGTATAGTAGTATAATGGGGCGGTACAAAATATCCACTTTGTATAGCATATCGAAAATACGTCGCGGAGTACTAGAAATGCCGCACATATGGAATCGGTGAATTGGTTTCAAAGTTGATGCACTGATTCCTAAGCAATGTTTTGTAGTCAGTATAAAAGGACTTTTTAGGTATGAATATTATCTTTATTGTTGATTACAATAAATGTTCATAACCTACTGCAATTTATTTAAGAAAATATAAGCCAGAAGAATGAGAGGTGTAAGTTTTTTCTATTGTACAAATCTGTATTCTATTTCCGTGATATATGTAACGAGCTTCTGCATCAGATTTGACGAAGGACAGACGTTTTTGGTATTCTTGCATGTTTATTTGCGATTTCCGCAATGTATGTATGTATGATGTCCATATATTTCATATATTTCAAACCTTAACAGTACGCTGTATGCCTACGATGCAGATATACAACATTAAATCAAAAATTTTTATTTTAAAGGAAAAATTCTTTGAAAACCTCTATGATTCATATGTATGTTGATGCTATTCATTTTATTTCAAATTCTACAAATAACTATTCTTTTACCAACATGTTTAATTAATTACCCAGATGATATGTACATAAATACATACCTGGTGTAGATGGTCGCATTGGTTGCATCCTTTAGTTGTTTGATTCACAAACATAATCCTTATCTTAATGCTTTGCAGTTTGGTACATTGAAACTAAAAAAACACATTTCTTTGCTTTTTCTATGAGGGAAGTACTAATTAATAACTACCTTTATCTATTTTCTTGTATATAATTTCACTTAATTGCATTGTTTGAATTATACAACAATTTCTTTTGGTTTTTATACCAACACAAAACTTGGCCACCGGGCAAACATCTGCAAGATGTTTATATATTTTGTAAACATATATTTCCACGGAAACCAGAACTAACTTTATTTTCACAATTTTGGGCATTAATCTCAAAAGGTTAGCAAATTATATTTTAGTTACACGCATATTTATGTAGTATATTAACAAGCTGTCATAATTACTTTTATTCGCGCCGAAAAATAAAACTGAAATGAAGTTAACGGCGGAAGAGACTCAAAACAGACAAAATTAGTTTACAGCGTTGCAAATTTGTTCCATAAAAAGTAATCCTTTAACAATAAAACCAAAAGAATCCAAATATTTCATTCACTTCAGTTACAGCTTTTTTGTTTTTAGCAAAGGGTCAAATGTAACTGATATTTTATTTCTTTTTAGGAAACAACAAACATTCACAACTTCAAAATAAGCATAGCGGAATTATTTAATTGTATACAGTTGTGTACTATATATTGATCAATTGGATTTTTAATTTCTGTGTGCCTCTGCAAGTCTACAAAAAGCTACTACTAACACAGGATTATGGAAAAATGTTGACAAAATTTTCTTAAAATCTCTCTCTCTCTCTCTCTATATATATATATATATATATATATATATATATATATATATATATATTTATATGTATATAATATATTTTCAATATTTCGTTAATCTTTGGTTAACCTCTTCAGGAAATTCTTATATATTTTTCAATCTATCAATATTTTTTAATTACAATTTAAAAAAAACAATGTGTATCATAAAATAAAATAGAAAAATTTGAATTTTATGATACACATTGTTTTTTTTTTAAATCGTAATTAAAAAATTTTGATAGATTGAAAAATATATAAGAATTTCCTGGAGAAGTTAACCAAAGGTTAACGAAATATTGAAAATAAATTATAGATATATATAATATACAGACCTTAAGCTCAAGAAAATCTGTATTAAATATGTTATAATGAAATTTGAAAAAACCAATGGCAAGACTCTTTCGAACAAGAGATTCTTAATAGTGTTTTAGAAAAATTAAATAAGTAAATAGATATTAAGCTTTCTGCATTTTGCTTTAAAACACAGCGTCACATCGTTGTATTTAAAGAATTAAGTGGGGTATATGGGAAAGAGATTATGTATTATCGTTAAACGTTTCGTTGTTATATATATATATATATATATATATATATATATCTATATATATACATATACATATATATATATATATTTATATATATATATATATACATAAATATACAAATATATATATATATATATATATATATATACATATATATATATATATATATATATATATATTTATATATATATATATATATATATATATATATACATATATAT